>CAJJDN010000052.1:302849-425314 GCA_905182985.1 Paramecium sonneborni
TTTATATACATATATATATTTAATTTTTTTTAGAATTAATAAATAATAAATATAATAATACGAATGGATGATGAATGCATTTAATTAAAAGATGTCCCAATATATAGACCCAAAAATTTTGTTAGATAAATTACAATTAAAGAAGAGTCGAATTAACCTCCCAAATAGATAGAAATTTAATAAATTGTTAACACTTAAAATCTTTTTGAGTCTTTAATAGAGTAGTTTGTTTCCATGATAAAAGAAGAAAGCTTATCATCATAACATATCATCAATATAATCTATCAAATACTATTAAATGTAGGATGGAGTATTTTTGATAGAAGTACAACTGCAAACTTATTAGACAAAAGCAAGATTATTAAACATTAATGTATATATTTTTATCAAAGGTTGAGAAAGTTTTTCCAATAAAATTAAAATGAAACACTAAATGGTCTTTTAATGAAATTGTAAAAATTATAATGCGAACAAGAAGATGAACAATTTAATCAAGAAGTTAATTTTTATCGTTCAAATACTATGAAATCTACTTATCATCCAAGCGGTGGTGAAATGAAAAATAACCTTAAATCAGATGCTAATGAAGAATAATAAAAAGAATTAGAGCTAAGAAATTAAAAACTTAAAGAAATGCAACTCAAATTAGATTGCAAGGATAATGTTATAAAAGATATGACACAAGGATATTTAAAAGATGTTTAACATATGAAAGAGTTATTATTTAGAAAAAATGATTAATAGTTAAATATTTTTGAAGTTCAATATTTTGATTCAAAAGAAGGATTTTCTGAAGAATAAACTAATCTATTGAATTAAAAAATCAAAGGAATCTAACAATAATTTGAACATAAATATTTAGAATTAACTTCATCAATCTAACATATTACAAATGAAAATAAATAATACATTGCATAAATTGATAAGTTCAAAGACAAACTCAAAATTCATGAAACTAGTGTTGGTTTGCTATCTAGAGTAATTTAAATGGATAATAATGATCCTTACATTACTTGGAAGAATATTTAAGATCTTAAAGGAAATTAGTATTTCTTTTAAGTATTTGAGAACTAAAAGCATACTTATGGTATAAATTATCGAGAAATTGATAAGTTAATTATTTAAAGTAAGTCATAACAAAGAGAACTCTAACATCATAGATAGTAATTAGAAGAATAATTATCATAATTTGTTGATAGATAAATTAATTATATTAAAGATTTGTAAGAAGAAATTGATGACAAAAATGAATTTATTGAAAAACTTAAAAACCATTAGAAGGAAGTTGTTTAAGAATGTCTAAAATAGAGTAAAGAACAGATGGAAATTGCATTATAGCATAGAAAAAATGAAAGTAAATTATTTCTTATAATAGTGTTATAGCAATTATTTGGATAATTTAATGAACTGAATGAAGTTTAAGCAAATTTCGATCAATATAAGGTTAAAGTTATGTTTAATAAATGGGTGCTCATTAATAGAATGTTAAGATGTGTTAAAACAATAAGAGACTAATTCATATTAAGATAAGAGATTAAGGAAATTATTATTGGAAAAAAAGAATTCGAAGAAAAATTGATTGAATATAAAAATAAAAAAAAAAAGAAAAGGGATATCATTAAGAATTAATATGAAGAATTAAGATAAACATATGAAAATGAAAAGTATAATCAAATTTATTGGGAATACAAATATTTAACATAATAAAAGGTTGAATAAATTTTAAATCAAGAAATCTCTTTATTACAACAACAGTTTTCCTAATCAAAAGAAAATGTGAAATAGTTGTAATTAAAATATTAAGTAGTCTGCTTACATTATTAATAACTCTATCGTTTATTCGATTCAAAGTAAATTAATTTTGAAAAATTAGATAAAAATTAAATTAAATTGGTAGAATATAAATTAAAATAATCAGATTAGAATAAAGAGCACCTCTCTTAATAAATGGCTCTTTAATAATATTAATAATTAGCTAAATAGGAAGTATTATTTTCAAATATTTAAAACAGATCAAAATTTTGTTAGACAATTATCTTGAATGTTAATACCCCTATATAAAATACCAGTTTTCATTATGATCTTATTGAAAAAATTATGAAGCTCAAATTAAATGTAAATGAAACTTCAAATAAACAAACGAATACAGATTTAGAAATTTAAGATAGAGGAATTGTAAGTACAAAAGAAGTTGAAATATAATGCATAATAGAATCAATATCTACAATTTAATAGTAATCTCGTCCATTTTTGAAAAGTAATATGATTCATTAGGATCAATTAAGATCAGTTTAAACTCCCTCTTAATTATGTTTATTGGAAGAGTATTCTGAATAAATTGATACTTAATAACGCTAAAATTAAAATGAAATTAAAATTATAGATCATTAGAATACGAATAATTTTAATCAAGAGAACAGCTTTCTCATCTTTTAAAGAAATTCATTAAAATTTACTAAAGATGATTTTAATAAAAAAGATTATGAATCTCAGTTATTATATGATTAAAATAGACTTTAAATAAAAACTCCTTAAACACCAATTCAAGCTTCTTTAAGAGTTAAAGATTAGATTGAAAAAATATCTTATCTATCTTCAAACAACAAAGAACACTCTGTTGATCAACAATAAGACATATTTTAAAGATTGTATAAGGATAGCATGAATAGAAAATAGAGATTATAAATTTTAAAAAACAATATAGAAACCTTGGATCAATTTAAATGGGAATAAATTCTTTAAATAATATAATCGAGTCCTATAGATTAAGGAAGAGGACTGAGTTAGAAATCTAGTAAAAGACCTTAAATGTACTATTCTAAATAAAAAGGAATTAAAGATTTAGATTATCGATTTAGTGATTAGGAAAAAGACAATTAAAGAAGATTATCCTATAAACGAACAGGCACTTAAAATAATCGAACATTTTAAATTTAAAAAACTCACTAAATTTAAAAATAGAACACAACATTTGACTTTTCTCATAGTAGAGGAAATAGGTAGAATTTTTGATATAAATATGATCATATTAATATATGTATGGATAAAAATCTAAGGATCAAAAATTATCCAAAAATTCCTCTTTTAGTTTTTCCATATATATTAGCAATAAGGCACTAAGTAGTCTTTTAGTCATTGTTTCTTTTTATTGGCAATACTAATTTTTGTCAGATCACGTAATTTGAATAATTTCTTTATAGTAATAATAGAAGTTGTAATGTGAATAATAGTATAGATTAAAATACTAGTTTTCATCTTATTTTATTTTTAATTTAGAACCCTTTTTATGCAGTTTAAAAAGGAATAAGTAATACAAGTTGACGTGGCCGAGTGGTCTAAGGCGGTGGATTAAGGCTCCATTCCGAAAGGGCGCGAGTTCGAACCTCGCCGTCAACATTTTTATAAATTTTTAAAAAATATTTTATTAAACCCTATAAAGTAGTATTAAAATAAAATTTAAATGTGTTATTACTTTTTTTAATCTCAATTTACTTTTTTGGAGACTTGATTTATTATATTTATTTCTTAAATTATGTTGGTATTTATTGATAATAATGGTTAAATAAATCATCATAAGAACATGAAATTTTTAAAAATATGAAATGTAACAAAATTTCTCTTTGATTTGCTTAATCTACCTAAATCAGCTTTTCTATTTCCAAATAAAAATGGAACATTCTAATATACATATTGAAGAATCTATCCTATTTTCAGAAAACTATGGCAAATGAAAAATTATTTCTTTGTTATTGTATCAGGTGCAATAATTATTTACTCAAAAATACCCATATTTAAAGTTTATATTATTTCATTAGCTCATTACTTTATCTACTTTTAATTTACAAAACCATGCTTTTATTTTAAAATTAATAAATATATATACAAAAAATTTTATGTAAATCTATTAAATATATTTGTTTTATTTAGTTTAAAAGGCGATTTTTATAATTTGTTTTAATTTGATACCTCGAAAATTTTTTCTAGAAATACATTGAGATATAAATTATCAAGTAAGCTATTGTAATTATTATGAAATTTAATAATATTTATGTAAAATATTTAAAGATTGCTTATAGCTCCAGATTCATCAAGGAAGTATTTGATCAAATAAGATGCAATGAATTTACTTCTTGGCATTATCCTCTGTTTAATATACATTGATTATTTGATAAATGATAAATTGCCTTATTCTGCAGCATGGTTTAAATGTTCATATTTATTCCTACTTTTTGCTAGCAACTTATGTGCTATCTTCTTATATGTTCTTTTTATACCTCAATTAATAACATTAAATTAAGAATAAGATAAAAAAGATCAAATTATTTAACTGAGAACTTTATTGTAATATAAATTGCATCAATATTTAAATATCAATTAATGTCTGATAAATAGTTTATAGTTACCAGGTCTAATATTAGTATTTTTGGATTTATTTGGAGAATCATAAGAATAAACACAAAGTATTAAGTAAATATTAATTAAAATCATCTATAGAACACTTGTTAGATATTCAGTTTTTGGATATTTTATAAATCGCATAATTATTGTAAAATTTATTGAAAGTGCTCATGAAGAATAAATGATTGTTGAGTTCAAAGAAAGTTTTATTAAAATAAAAGAATTATAAGAAATTTAAATGAATTCTCTTGATATTTGTCCAATTTGTTATGAAGAATTTAAAATAAAGGAACATATTGCTGAATATCAATGTCAAGGAAAACATACTTTTCATTAAGATTGTGTTTTAAAATGGTTAAAAATGCCAATGAATAAAACTAAAGTTTGTCCTTATTGTAAACAATTACCAGATTGTATTAATAAATATTTCTGATAATCTAGTATTTTAAGCTTGTATGATTTTAAATATAACTTTTATTATATTTATAGTATTACATAAATTAATATTATTCAAAATCTCTTAGAAAAATGATATGCTAACATTAAAATAGTTGCAATAATCACTTAGAATAATTAAATCTGTAACAAATTGATGTTTGAAAGTAATAAACCTAAGACCAAATATCCGAAATTTAGTTTATAATTTGAGAATTATCTAATTATAATTATTTGTTACATCAAAAATGCTTTTATAGCTATAGAAAACAAAAGTCTAACAATTAAAATTGAAAAGAATTCTACCTGACTTTAAAATTAACTATGAATTGATTAAAAACTAGGTAAAGAACTTAAGAAATTAATCAATCCAAAAGTCATCAGCAATTTTCTTAATAAATTCTCATTATATAATTCACTAATACAATAATTTCCAATAAAGTATCCTAGTAACTCAAATATTGATAATATTAAAGCTAGAGTTTCAATAGTCCATTACAATTAATTCGCAAATGTATAAAGTTTAAATAAATGTCCAAAATATACTAAACTTAAAGCAAACATTATGAAATTCACATATAATTTTGGCTCTTATTTGTTGCTGATTTTAAATTAAAATCTATCAAGCAATAAAAAAACTTATTCTTCTGTAAAATAAACTTTATTTGGAAAATTTGTTTAAAATATTGAATTGATATTTTAATGAAATTCTGCTTACAACATTTCAATTTTGTTTAAGGCAACTTACTATTTTTTTAAAACTTATTAGTTCTATTTCGAGATTTCCTGGTAATATGAAATCCTATTTAAAATACATAATGGTGAATCTTAAATAGTGAATAAAGCAAATAATGTGAATAAAGAAAAAGGAATCCACATTATAATTAAATTAAAAATGTATTACTCTTTGAAAATCATATGTAAAACTGATGAAACAACAATAAATTCTACTATTATTAGTAAGAATTCATTGTAAAAAATTAATCTTTAATTTTTTTTCAACATAAATTAAACTTATTCCATCAGTAAATAAAATATGCTTGCAGATGATATTCCTTATACTAAAAAACAACAAAAAAAAATTAAATTGTCTAAATAGATTTTTGTTTTGTTTAATTTTCCAATATCATCCAAATGCAAAGATCCATAATTTGAATAAAGATTGCATTGAGTACCTTGAATAAAGTAAGTACCAGATATAAGTATAAGAAAAAATAATAATAACTAATAAATAATAAATATTATATACGTTTTTATTTGCATAATGTAATGACAAAGGTTTGATGCAATACACAATTAAGTAGGACAATATAATATAAGTAATTCTAATAACAATTACTGGTATTAATTAATTTATTTATTCTTCCAAATATAAATGACTTTAGGGGGAATTCTTATTCTTAACATGTTATTGGGTTTGAATGCTAATTTAATAGTATAAATACATTAATTTAGAATGAATGTCATTATGATCTTCTAAAATTTAATCCTATGTGAAAAGATATAGAAGTTAATAAAACTGAAGGGTTAACAATCCAACTAATAATAATATGAGTTTTCTCAAAGTTTAAAAGTATTTTCCTTTTGGATTTAATGTTACAAGCAAAAATTACTTATCAATTACTATTGAATCAATTAATATTTTGAATTAATCTATTGGAAGGTTTGTTTAGTTATTTAGACTTTAAATAAGTTAGTTTAAAGCATTATTATTATTTTGTGACACTTGATTCATATTAATTTCTTGTTAAGATATTTCTTGTGAATTTTGTTATGAATTTGATCTATTATCTGCTCCTCCTTGACTATTGTTCATATTTATTTATAAAATATTTTAGCATTAAATTAATTCATTTATAGGTTGATTTCAACATTAAACATAAATCAATATCAATTACAAAATTTATGCACCTCTTTCTCAAATTCCTTTTTTAAAATTCAGAAATTATAAGCATCAGAAATTCTAATTAAAAAATAGATTTTACTTATTAGGATTAAGATAGTATTCTTTTATTAGCAAATAATATTAAAGAATTATAATCGTATTAATTTGTTATTCTAGATAGATTAAGTTAAAAATAAAAGAAAATACATTATAAACTATTGAATTATGATTATTTAATAAGGATTCGTCATTTTTTAAAAATATATAAATAAATTATGCAATTTAAAACTTAGCAATTTATTATAAGATTCATAAATTAAAATCAGAAAAGCCTGAGAAACTCAAAATTTTTTATAAATATCGTATATTTATATAATAATTTTTACATTATTATGATTTGTATTAAATAAAAAAAATTTATTAGAGCCAGGTCATGGTTCTTTCTCTAATTTAATATAGAAAGTATGATTTAAATATTGATAGCATTTCTTATAGTTATAGTTATAAATCATCAAATAAATAAATACAAGAGGAAAATTAAAATTTTAATTTGTAAATCTTTATAATTACGATGCATGTATTTAAAGTTCATTTATTTTTCTAGTTTGTTTTAATCTAACTATGAGAATGAAAATAGATGAATTTGATATATATAAATTAATAACTTCAATTTTTTGATAAGGCCATAATTAAATTTTAGTATTCAGATTAGACTATGTTAAATATTTTATTTGTCATAATTAAGAAATGGAATGTATTATTAATAATAACAATTTCTATTAATTTATCATTCATCAAAATAAAAAAATAAAAGTAAAATTAGTGATTATAAGTTTTTGATTGAGACTCTAAATTTATTATTCTTTAACAGCAATATGATAAAAAACCAGAATAAAAAAGTTTATATAATTGAATATATATATTGGTTTGAAGAGTTCATTCAAAAAAGTCAATCAGCTGCCGTATTGCTTATTCTAAAGTATAATAGATATATTATAATACTTTTCAATTTAGCATCTGTTTTTTGCCCTAATTGAATTTCATTTACAATATCAGCAAAAGTAGGTCTTTCAATTGGATTCTTCTTTAAGCATTTCTTAGCTAATTAAAGTAAGATAGGAGGGTTGCTATGAGAAGGTATTGATACTTAATCTTCTCCATAACCAACAGATCCAATTATCTAAGTTTAAGATAATCCCTCATATGGAATTTATTATGTTATAATTTCCCATAAGATCATACCAAAACTATAAACATCTGCTTTTTCTTAATATGTTTCTCCTCTCATAATTTCTGGAGCCATCCAATGTGGTGTACCTATCCGTGCTCCTTTATTAATTTTATGATCTATTTTCTTATTAATTCGAGATAAACCAAAATCACATAATTTAACATTCCAATTTTAATCTATTAAAACATTAGATGATTTTAAATCACAATGCATTACTTTTCTACCATGGAGATAATTCATGCCTAATGCAATATCTTCTACTATTTACATTAGAGCTTTTTAATCAATGTGTGTTTTCTTTTTATGTAAATGATCAAACAGACTCCCTTCTTCTAAATATTCAGTAATTAAATAATAATTCTGCTTCCTTATACAAACTCCCATATATAAGACAATATTTGGATGTCGAAGATTTGAAATAACTTCTACTTCTTTTAAAAAATCTGCCATTTATAATCTATATTTCAAATTTCCTTATGATTTTCTTTTACCATATGATTTAATAGCAACATCTTAACCTAACCATTTACCTTTATGTACTACTCCATATCCTCCTTCTCCTATTATTTATCCTATTATTAATTCATGGAATACTATAAGTACTCTTTCATTTATACCAAACTCTTTAAGCATAAATAATAGTTTTTTTGGCAAATGATGTTATTATCCATCATCTTTTTCTTTTTCTTTTCGTAATTCTTTTTGTCTTTTTTATTTCTTTTTCATTTTCTCATCATCAGATGAATCTGAACTTGAATCATTTCCAGAAACATCAGATTCTTAACTTGATGAATCTTAATCTTAAAATTTATTATTATTAGGTTCTGATTTTTGACGACATAATTATTATGTAATCGATTGTAATTTTTCTAATTAAACTTAATTAATATCTTCATTTAATATATTAATTTATGGAGGACTTTTTGAAGAGATAAATTCAGAAATTTCTTGTTTATTTATTGATTATTATCTTGATAATTCTTAAGTTATATTAAAATCTTTATCCTTATTTTCTTCTAAAAAATTTATACCATCATTTAATGCAACTGTATCTATTTTCTATTCATTTATTTTATCAATTGTTTTATTTGGGGATTCTAATTAATAGAGATATTTAATTACAAATTGGAGAATTAATTTATTATTTTCCTTCTTCATCATCAGCAGAATCTCCAGATTTTTGCAAGTCCATAGTAATTTTTCTTAGTTGTTTTTTATTTTTTTTGCTTTTCTATCTTTTTAATTTTAAGGACTTATTATCACTAAGATTGCTTTAATCAGAATGATCTGAGTCAGATCTAGTTGGTGATTTTTGACTTTCTTTTGTATTTCTTTTTTTTCTATAACTGTTATAAGAATCATTGCTTGATTCATTTTTATTATTATCAGGATATTCATTTTATTCTTCTTCAATTTTTTCCATATAAGAGAAAATACTTTTAAATCTTTATTATTCAATAGAAGTGTATAAACCTTTTCTATCTTCTAAGGATTCTAAAGGTTTCCTCAATCTAATTTTACCTTCCATAAATTTCATATAGTATTTTTTATACTCTTCGATAGATTGTAATATTTTTTTTCTATGACCTAATACAACAATTTTTAAATCTAATTTGAGTTCATTATCTGTCAATCCATACAATGTTTTTCCAGTCATTTAATTTTTAGTAAATTCTTCTTTATATTCTGCTAAATCCAGTGAATCAAGCCATGCACATACTTCTTCTAATTACCATTCCTACACTTAAATTTAAATTATAAAATTACTATTCTTTTAATTTTCAAATTCATCTATTTTTTCTAAAACTTACAAACTTAAAAAACCATGTTATAATGAATTAATTTGTTATAATGATTTACAATCTTCTTTTTATAATAAATCTTTTTCTTCTTATTCATTTGGCAATTGATCTTTCTATTTTTCATTATCTTCTTAAATCATTAGAGTAGTATTAATTTAAATCACACAATTTTCAATTTTATCTTTTTCAATATTATTTTTTTCAGGTTTTATATGAAACTTTTCTAATACAAATTAAGGTGGTTCATCTATTTATATATTTTCTATAAGATTATCTTGTTCATATTATTATTTATAATATTTTCTTTCTCTAGTATTAAAAAAATATCCAATTCCAAATTTTTTATTTGATCTGAATTATCCTACATTAATGTTTAATAAATACCATAGAAAATATTTTTATCTGATTAATAGATTAAACCCATTCCATCTCTTTAATCATCTTTCCATACTCCTACATATCTATCTCCATTAATATAAAAATGCATTCCTTCTCCACATTTTTTATTCTCTATCCAATCACCTATATATAATTCACCATTTTTATAATATAACTTCCCTTTCCCATGTTTTTGATGGTTTTTCCATTCTCCTTCATAACGATTTCCAGAGATAAATTTA
Source organism: Paramecium sonneborni (assembly GCA_905182985.1). NCBI lineage: Eukaryota > Ciliophora > Oligohymenophorea > Peniculida > Parameciidae > Paramecium > Paramecium sonneborni. The sequence continues at coordinate 313,221 of CAJJDN010000052.1, forward strand.
TATGTACCTTATCCATGCCGTTTATCATTTAACACTTCTCCCTAATATTCATCATCATTTGAATAAGTAATATGTTTTATCAATTTTTAATTCACCTCATGTTTATTAGGTTCTCTATATAAGAACTTCAAAAAATTCATTAATTAAATATGAAAATAAAAAAAACTACTCTAAAATGTAAAAAAGATTATGAATCAATTAAGATTGATTGATATCAGATTATCATATGGATCCTATATATCAATCACAATTAAAAAGCTTAATTAAAGAATCTAATCCTATTAAAATCAAAGAAGGCTCTTATTTATAAAGCAAAATTCAGTAATCATATATATTAAATGAGGATACTATATAATATTTAAATATTGAGAAATTCTTAATAAATAAACAAGTTGATATATGCTTAAATTTATTTTGGTATGTTTGCTATTCATATATGCTAAAAAGATAACATTATGGAAATCTTGAATTCTTTTTAAGAAGAGTGCTAAAAAGCAAAAATGACTCATGAATATAGATATATTAAGATATTAAGAATAATTACCTATAGTCTACATATTTATAATTTTAGAAAGACAAAAAACATTATTGATATTCAGAAAATAATCTAAAACATAATTAGAATTAAGAAATCAAAGAACTATAGATAAATTCTGTGAATAGTATTTAAAAAAATAGTCAACATGTATATATCATGAGAATGGAATATATTAATAAATGATAGAAACTTTGTTACCAAAAGCATAATAAAAAACAGGAGAGACCTTAATAATGATATGTTTGTAGGTTCAAATATGTAAGTAAGGTTGAATTAAAAAGTGATAACTTAAGTTAAATTTAAATTAACATATTTTAAAAAATTAAGGTCTTACCAGGACTCGAACCTGGGTTAAAGGAGTCAGAATCCTTTGTGATAACCGCTACACTACAAGACCCAATCTGGTTTATGAATTTAAGAATTAGTTATATAATAAGTTGTACATGTTATTATTTTTCAAAATTAAAAAGATAATGAGTTACCTACTTATTTATTAACTAATAAAAGAAATCTTTATTATCATTATTTAAACACTTTTGAGTTCATTGTTTTGATTAAACAATGTAAAAGTATTGGATGCATAATATTAAAATGCTGATTCTTGTTTACTAAATAAGTTTTGGTTTTTTTGGAATTTTAGAATTTTTATCCATTAACTAAATTAGTGGATTAGTAAATATAAAATAACTTATTTTAAGCAGTATTATTAAATAGATTTAAAGATCTTTTACTTTATCAATTTTTAATCTATCTACTTCTATTTATGATTTGATCTATATTGTTCTTTATTATTATTAGATTAAAACAATTGAGGATGTTTGGTCCACCTTTTCCTTATTAACTCTTATTCTCCTTTTATATTTTCTTATTTTCACTTTTAAATTTTGGTTAATTTTATATCAACAATCTATTTTAATAGAATCCTATTTAGATCTCTTGGTTTATTATTGAGTAGTATTTTCACTTTATGACAAAGGATGAATCTCACCTAAGGAAGTATCCCCAGAAAGACAATGAAGTAAAATTGGTTATCCATCAATTGATTGTTTTCTATATAGTTAATTTTGTGAATTGNTTCATATATGCTAAAAAGATAACATTATGGAAATCTTGAATTCTTTTTAAGAAGAGTGCTAAAAAGCAAAAATGACTCATGAATATAGATATATTAAGATATTAAGAATAATTACCTATAGTCTACATATTTATAATTTTAGAAAGACAAAAAACATTATTGATATTCAGAAAATAATCTAAAACATAATTAGAATTAAGAAATCAAAGAACTATAGATAAATTCTGTGAATAGTATTTAAAAAAATAGTCAACATGTATATATCATGAGAATGGAATATATTAATAAATGATAGAAACTTTGTTACCAAAAGCATAATAAAAAACAGGAGAGACCTTAATAATGATATGTTTGTAGGTTCAAATATGTAAGTAAGGTTGAATTAAAAAGTGATAACTTAAGTTAAATTTAAATTAACATATTTTAAAAAATTAAGGTCTTACCAGGACTCGAACCTGGGTTAAAGGAGTCAGAATCCTTTGTGATAACCGCTACACTACAAGACCCAATCTGGTTTATGAATTTAAGAATTAGTTATATAATAAGTTGTACATGTTATTATTTTTCAAAATTAAAAAGATAATGAGTTACCTACTTATTTATTAACTAATAAAAGAAATCTTTATTATCATTATTTAAACACTTTTGAGTTCATTGTTTTGATTAAACAATGTAAAAGTATTGGATGCATAATATTAAAATGCTGATTCTTGTTTACTAAATAAGTTTTGGTTTTTTTGGAATTTTAGAATTTTTATCCATTAACTAAATTAGTGGATTAGTAAATATAAAATAACTTATTTTAAGCAGTATTATTAAATAGATTTAAAGATCTTTTACTTTATCAATTTTTAATCTATCTACTTCTATTTATGATTTGATCTATATTGTTCTTTATTATTATTAGATTAAAACAATTGAGGATGTTTGGTCCACCTTTTCCTTATTAACTCTTATTCTCCTTTTATATTTTCTTATTTTCACTTTTAAATTTTGGTTAATTTTATATCAACAATCTATTTTAATAGAATCCTATTTAGATCTCTTGGTTTATTATTGAGTAGTATTTTCACTTTATGACAAAGGATGAATCTCACCTAAGGAAGTATCCCCAGAAAGACAATGAAGTAAAATTGGTTATCCATCAATTGATTGTTTTCTATATAGTTAATTTTGTGAATTGTTGTTCTCTTGTATTGATTCCATAATATTGATTTGCTAAAATAATATATACTTATTAATATTTCAATATCATCCAAATGATGCTTGAATGTATGCCTTATATAAATTTTACTCTATAAGTATTTACTCTTAATTTTTTTATTATGTTGTAATAATTTAGGTTGATTATGATTTTTGATTTATTTTTCATGTTTTTAATTCTTTTATAATAATAGTACTTTATTTCTTAAGCATTTCAATTCTTATACAATATACTCCTTTTAATTTAACTTATTAATCTTACTTGCTAAAAATGTAATTCCTTCATAATAGATACAATATGTTAAATTCCGCCATTTAATTATTTTATATGTTATAAATTTTTGTCAAATAATTCCAGTAATTAAATACAATAATAAATCAAACTTAAGAATTAAAAAATAAATAACACACATATACTAAAAATTATTAGATATTTAATGAATTTTTCCTCCTTCTCTAGATTGTATTCATAAGTAAATTTATTCAGTTTTTTCAATTCCATTTATTTTCTAACAGTTTTTTTATTTAATGTTTCATAACATCAATTATGTTTTAAATGATGCATAGCTCTGTGGCTAAAAATAATTTTCTTATAAAAATTAAGATTAACATATATATATGAAATAAGAAGGAGAAAAATAAATAAATTTAAAATAATTATTTTAAAAGGTTAAATATTAAATGTTTGAAGATGTTGATTTAAAATTCGAAAGGTATATTGAAAGGTATATTGAGAGTATATGATTATATCTAAATATAATATATGAAATAATGTAGTTTAGTTTGATTGATTGATTATATAATTAATTAACGAATGAATAAATCAAAAAGCCCTAATTAGAGAGACATTTAAAATGATAATAGTAAAGTGAGAATAGCAGTAAGAGTAAGACCAACATTGAATAGTGAAAGTGAAGAAGACTTTGTATAATTAATTGATGATAATACAATAAAAGTGACTCGAATTGGAAATAGTGTTAGAATGAAATTTAGTGACATACTTCCAAAAACAGCAAATTAATAAGATGTTTAACGATTAGTTTCTGAATCAATAAAATCTTTTATTTAAGGAATAAATAATACTATATTTGCTTATGGATAAACAGGTGCTGGTAAAACATATACTATAATGGGTGGATTACCTGAGAATGTAGCAAATGTATCAACTGAAAAGTTTCATTAAGTTATAAGATGTAATGAGAGAGGAATTCTACCTAGAGCAGTATAATCATTAATTTCTTAACTATAAACTTAGATTGAAGATGATTAATGTCGACTTTATTTATCATTCTATGAAATATATAATGAGAAAGTACTTATCTATAATTATCTAAAAGATATTTGATCTATTTAATCTAAAATCTTAAGGTTTAGATATTCGAGAAAATAAAAATGGTGATGTAAATATACCAGATTTATCTTAAATAAGAATAATGGATATAGATACTGCTTATGAATATTTAATATTAGGATTAAGAAATAGAGTAGTTGGATGTAGTCATGCTAATTCAAAGAGTTCTAGATCTCATTGTTGTTTTTAAATGACATTATAATAAGTAACTGTAATAAATGGAGAGCCTGTATTGTAAGAATCTTCACTTAAAATTGTTGATTTAGCTGGATCTGAAAAGTTTAAAATACCAACTGATTTAACACCTGAAGAAAAAGAACTTCATATTTAAGAATTAACATCAATTAATGGAAGTTTATCTTGTTTAGGTCATTGCATATCTGCATTAATAGATAGAAATAGAACACATATTCCATTTAGAAATTCTAAATTAACACGTGTTTTAAGTGATTCATTAAGTGGTAGTGGTAAAATATTATTCATTGTTTGTGTTTCACCTTCTATTTCTTCTAGTGCTGAAACATTCTCTACACTTTAATTTGCTAATAGAGCTAAAAGAGCTGTATTAGATGGTAGAAATATATAATAACCAAAAACTAATAAACCTAAAGGAGTTTCTTTTGAAGAATATTAAGAATTATTAAAATAATATTAAAAAGAAAAATAAATGAGGGAAGAACTTGAACTTATTGTTTAAAAAAGAAATCAAGGAGAACTTCTATAATAAATTAATAAATTAAAATAATAAAATTAAGAACTTTAAGAATAACTTTATTAAGTGTAATAATAATAAAATTAATAGTAATAATAATAATAATAACAATAATAATAACAATAAAATTAATAGTAATAATAATAAACTCAAAATATTCATTATTAATAATAATAATAATATTCTCCCTTGTTTTCAGATAATAAAAAATCACTTGCTCTTAATTCTAATGACAAAAAGGTGAGATTTGCTGATGATTTTTTAACTGCACATATTAACAATATGGAAAGCGAGGATAGTCAAGTTTTTGAAAATCTAGCCATATTCTAAGAATTAAAGTAATTAGAAAATAAAGATAAAAAAAAAATTATTGTAATTATTTAATAATTACTTCTAGAATTTTGAAGAAAAATTTAAAAGCTATTTTGGATAGTCCGAATATTAAACTAATGATTTAGCTTAATTTAATACGGGAAAATAATTTGGTAATTCATAAATATAATATTCATAGATTCAATTATAAGAAAAGTTAATGACAAACAGAATAACATTTCTAATATAGTTTAAGATCTTAAAAAAGAAATGTCTAAAGCTGTTAATCAACTTGAATAGTTATAAAGTATTTATTTTCTTATTCAATTAGAGGAAGACAGAGAACTGAAGAGTGCTGACTCTTGTAAAGAAAAGTAAGTTTATTTGTCCTATTTTTAGTTTCATTTAATACTGATTAATATAAGTTATTTATAAAAATTAAATTAATTTAAAAATGGGGCTTGCTTGTTCTTCTAGCAGTCGTAAACCCAACAAATGTCAATTGCAGGAGATATAATATCCTATAATGATTGCTTAGAATTTTATATCAATCATTGGACAATTATAATTATCTGATGACATTATTGGTGATTTACGTTACAATTTGAACTAGTTGATAATTTAAAGGAGCAAGTTAGCACATTGCATAGCTCGATTGTAAAAGAGATACTCTGATTATCATTTATCAGATCTAGAAAACCAATTCCAAACACTTCTAAAAACTGTTGAGTCTATTTTAGAGGATTGTTAATTAAAAATTCACTTTCCAATAATAGAATAATGTCTATTAGAATAGTTAGAATTACATCGTTATAATATGAAATAATAATTATGAGATGATAAGAGTTTTAAAAAATTTAAAAGCAAAATTATAAATTTAAACTATTTGTATAAATAATAATATGATCATTTTTCCTTTCTATTTTCATCACTAAATATTTGACTATAAGATAATTAATTATTTAATACTCTGCTTCCACTGAAGCTAAGTAATTTAGATTACTTTCAGTCGTATTGACTGATATAAACCATCCCAATACAGTAAGAACAGTAATTACTATTTAAGCATAAGTCCAAAAATTATATAATGTAGATCCATCCATAATAGCTTATACTTATGAATTTGTGGCTTCCTAAGTAATTCCAACAGACAATTCTACAATATTCTTATGACCTATCACCCATAATAAATAAGCAATATTATAAACTATATTAATATCAATCTTATACATAAAGCACTAATAATTGATTAAATATAGAATTTTTTATCTAAATTATTCTTTGTTTTCTCTTATTAATCTTTTAATTGAACACAAACAAATAAACTACCAAAAGCACTGATTAAAATTATAATATGAAAAACTTAATCCACTCTTAAACAATATTTAGCATATAATTTAAAAAAAGTTGTTAGTCCTTCTTAATCTGTACTTTAACCTAGAAATATGATGAAAACATGCATTAATGTCATTCCCTTTTTAATTTTAAAGGTTACCTGCCAATAATCCTTAAAAAAAGAAAATAAATCTATCTATTAATTTAACAGCTTCATGAATTAATTTATTCAAGACTAACAATACATTTTCAGTTTGAATTTGTTACTTTCTGCTTTCTTCCATCATTTGAATTTTCCTTTTTAATGCTTATTCATTCAACTCAATAAAACTACCATTTGTTAAATCTATCAAATAAAAGTAAAATATATACTTTCAATAAATATTTTAGTTATCTCTGGTTATAAATCCAATACTTTAATTAAATTGCTTTCATAATCTTATGAAGCATCTTCATTAATTTTATCAGCCTCATCAATTTAATTCAAATGTATTTCTCCTCCAGTTATATTTCTCTTATTTTTCCTTAAATGATTATCTCTAAAATTACTTTGCTTATAAATTATGTTTCATTAATACAAATAATAATTTAAATATAAATATATACTATATATGTTCCACATCATAAATATTTATTAATTATATTCACTTTCTTTTAATTCTATAATTTTTTCGTTCTTATTAACTTTATAAATATGCTTCATCTAAACCATTTTCACAATTTTCACATTAACAATCTACTGTACATTTAGATTTCCTCAAAAAACATTCACAATAACCAGTTTAACACCTAGACTTTTTACAATTGCAACCAAAACTATCTTTAAGTTTAAATAAAGCTTCTTTTGGAACATTCTTATTTCTATGACATTTTTCATTAACATGTTTTATTGCTATATTACGTTCTTCTAAATGATCATCATTATTCTAACACCCCTCAACACATTAACATTCTTTCAAACACATTCTTCCACTATGAAAACATCTACAATATCTTTTTAAACAACCACTATTTCTACAAAAACAAGGTTATTATTCTAATTAGTTATTCTTTTTTTTAATTTTTTTTTGTATTTACAAATTTTTAGTTTCAAATTATGACAATTTTTTATTTTTTTTTTCTCTTCTTTCTTCCTATTCTGATTGTTCTTTTTCAATTTAATCCTAATCTTTTTATTATAATTCTTAATTTTTTTTTTAATCACCAATCGTTGAAATCATAGACATTTGTGGTTATATTTATTAAAGTGGAGGGGAATTATTTTATGATGTAATTGATCTTCTTGGTCCCAATTGAGTCAAAGGATCATATAAATAGAAATTTGACCCTTATCTACTTATTGGAATTGGTCTATATTCATATTCATTTATTATATCATCCAATTAAGATCTATTTTATGATATTATTCTATACGTAAATTTTATTAATTTTGGGGGTTTACAAGGAGGAATCTCCTCTGCTTATGAAACAATGCTTGTTGTTCTTATTAGTGAAAGTTATTTAAATGTAGAATCTGCCATAATATTTAGCAATTATAATTAATAGATATATTTTTTATCTATTTTTATTATTAGATATCATTGTTCAACTCTAAATTACTTTTTTTAAATAGAAATATTAATAACAAACCAATATAATAATGTAAAAATCAAGTAGTTTAATATTCATATATTTTTCTCTTTTTTATACATATTCTTTTATATCATTTATCATTTTAACTTAAGTACATTTCAAGTTATTCTTTAGCTTAATTATCACTTATTGATTGTCTTATATCTTGTATTAATTGTGACTTTTTGTTATTTATTGCTACTTAAACTGCATGACGTTATTATCCAATTTTTAATAGCATATAACAAGATTCCTAATATATTGAATAATATAATACTTCTGGATCTGGCATTTTCATTATCATTTGTAAACCTCTCTCTTCCTAATCTGCTCTAATTAACATATCTCCAACTAATTCATAAGGAATTGAAACATTCTTTTTATTTTTTTCATTTATAAATCTTTCCAACTCTTCCCAATTCTTATTATTAATTAATGATTTTACTCTTGTTATATTAAATCTAATTTCATATATATTTATAAAAATTACCTTCTTTCTGGAATTTTGTATGTCTTTGCAAATTCTTATGCTAATCAAATATTATCTTTAGATAAAAATGCCTCCATAATTGAATTCAATGATCGTTCTTCCATAATTACTTTACTCTTTTCTTTTTCTCTCTTTCTACTTCTTATCTTAAATCATTCAATGTTCTTATTTATGCTTATAACATTTTGCTATAGAATGAATCTTTACTCTCTTCTTCAAAGAATTTCTAAGCAAATTCTAAAAATCTAATTTTCTCATTTAAGCAACTTTATTAATAAGCTTAATTGATGGCTAAATATCCACTTTCATCATATTTTTTAAATATTGTAAATATTTCTATTAGTATTTATCATCAAAATTTCTTAAATAATATATTAGATGAGCTTGGGATATCTGATTCTATGATAGAATACCAAACTTATATGTTTCATCCATATCAGTTTTCAAAAATTTCATAATTACAAGGTATATCAAATTTGAATCTTTGGAATTAATTGCATCAATTAATGCTTTTTCATAATATGAATTATTGTTGCCTTATTAATAATTAGCCATCCAAATCAATACTGGAATACGTTTAGATAAACTTTACTCATTATCAAGGAGTTTTCGATCTAATTAAGATTTCACTATTTCTATTGATTTTTAAGCAATTTAAGTAAATGAAATTCCTTTTTGTTCTTTAATTTTCTCTTTTATAATTTAGCATAACTATTCATCATCCTATTGACTTTCTACTTTACAACATGCCCAATGTGTATAGATTGTTGATTTTTATTTTATTTGATATTTTAGGAAACGAGAAATTTCAATAACTAAATAATGTAAATTATATTTGAGCAATAAAGTGATAAATAGATCTGGATTTTTAATTAATTACAAAGTTTATTCATATGTAACAACTCTACCTCCAGTTGTGCCATTTCTACGGAGTGCATTTGAGACTCTAAGATATTTACAGGTTTCATTTAACAGGTTGGGATAAATTAATTAATTTCCCAAGAATGTTTTTCCATAACTAGCTGCTTTTAATAATTTCATCTAATATTCAGGATTAATTTCAAATTAACCACTTTTAATACAATCATTAACTGCTTCTCCTAGTTCAGTTTTTTAGATTTAATTCATCATCTTCAATAGGATTCTTTTATTCAAATGATTCATATGCAGAATGTAATTGAGCCCCTGGTTTAAGAGAAAGTGGTAAAAATACATTAACAAATGAATCAGGTAATTTACGCAAGATTTCATTTTTTTTTTATGTTAAGATTCTAACTCCATCATATTCTTATTTAATTTAAAAATGAGGATTACTCATTTTGACTTTAGTGTAAGAATCTTAAGAAACTAAAACAATATATTATTATAATTAAAGGACAACACAATCATCTCTACAAAAAACCATTTTTCTAGGTCTTTCAATTTTGGTTATATCTTTTTCTGCAGTTTCTTCTTTTTTAATATCTTCTTCTTTAAGATCAATAGGCATTTATCTAAAATTAGTAGAATCAAAGAAATCTGTTATGAAGGAAACAACCCATTTAGAATTAATATAGTAGAGCTAGATTTTTGTAATTAGATGATAGACTAATCATTTTAATATTTTCAAGATCTGGTAATTTCTTATCAATTTCATTAACAATTTTATTTTTATTATAATAAATTTTCCATTTTTCATCTTCAATAATGTGAATAATTCCACCATCTGGATTAGTAATTAAAAGTTCCATTTTCCCACTAGAAGTTTTTTGAGGTGGAATAACTTACCAATGTTCTGGTTCTTGAGTAAGTTAAGAAGGTTTTAATTTATGAACTTAAGGTTCATACGCATTAGGTATATAAAAGAATTCAAAATTATTTGTCGTAAGTACAAATCCATTATTAACAATTAAGCCTTTAATAATTTGTTATTTTTTAAATTGATCCATAAGATCATATGATTTTTTAATCGCTTTAAAGGGATCAACAATATAATATGATCCATTCGTTTTAAGTAACAATAATTATTCATCTTCAAGAAAATCAAATAATGCAATCTCTATAAATATACTGGAAATACTTTGTCGATTTCCTTATATTAAACTTTTGATATAATCTTGCCATTGTTTGAAAAGAACACAATAGAATCTTTTAACATATCATCAGTTCGCATTAATATGACTTGATTATAATTTTTAGTAGCAGCCAAAGGACCACCCCATTTGGATACAGCTATGCGTCAATAAAAACAGTCAAGGTTCTTCTACTCACCTGTGATAGTATTGAATTGATGAAATTTATAATACTTTCTATTAAGTTCTTTCCATTATGCACTTGGATCCATATAAAAATAATTAAAATAATAAGAAAGAGTTAACAAAAGTAAAAAGATGTATAATAAAAAATATTTACATAAGATGGAGTTATTATATAAAATAATTAAATGCGCGCGTATTTGAGTTCATTTATCTTAAATTCAAATAGAGAGATGTATATTTTTATCAAAAAGTTTATTTTTTATCTTTTTGTTCCTTATTATTTTATAAATGAGTGATTAAGAAAGTGAGAATGATCAAAGTAATAGATAATCTGGTAGATTACGAGATAAGCAAAAGAGAAAGTACTTGATGTTAGATGCATAAGTAGGTACAACATGATGAATGAAGAAAACTATCAATAGGAGTAAATTGAAATAGGAAATGAAAGAAGATCAGCTAGAGTGATTAAGAAGAATTATATCAGCACATAAAGTGAGGAGGAAGAGTCTGTAAATGAACCAGTCATAGAAACAGAAGTGAAGCGTATTTTCATTCCAGAGATTGATCAAATTTTATGGAGAAAAATAGACTAAGACACAGCTTAAATCTAATATTTGATTAAATTTAAGAATAGAAGTTATTTACATACAGAATGGCTAGATGAAGAAAGAGTAATATTCAATTTATTAAATATCTTCAGATCCTTGAAGAAAAGAATGGCAAACAGAAAATTAATAGATTTAACAAAGTTTTTGAGAAGCGAATATAGGAGGAAATAGATGACTTTATAGAAGATTAATATTTTGATCCTGCATTTTAAGAAGTTGATCGTATATTGTCATGCACAGAAATATTTCCTATTGTTCATCCAAAAAAGGGATCTGAAATGATAGGAAAATGGCCATAATCACTTACTAAAGTTATGTCTCATTTACTTAATTTTACAAGAGATCAGATTCATTATGGTATATACTTTTTAGAATGTAAAACACTCCTTAATTTTGGAACCATTAATAATCGTCTTTATTTAGGATATTACAAAATTTATGATGATTNTTAAACTTTTGATATAATCTTGCCATTGTTTGAAAAGAACACAATAGAATCTTTTAACATATCATCAGTTCGCATTAATATGACTTGATTATAATTTTTAGTAGCAGCCAAAGGACCACCCCATTTGGATACAGCTATGCGTCAATAAAAACAGTCAAGGTTCTTCTACTCACCTGTGATAGTATTGAATTGATGAAATTTATAATACTTTCTATTAAGTTCTTTCCATTATGCACTTGGATCCATATAAAAATAATTAAAATAATAAGAAAGAGTTAACAAAAGTAAAAAGATGTATAATAAAAAATATTTACATAAGATGGAGTTATTATATAAAATAATTAAATGCGCGCGTATTTGAGTTCATTTATCTTAAATTCAAATAGAGAGATGTATATTTTTATCAAAAAGTTTATTTTTTATCTTTTTGTTCCTTATTATTTTATAAATGAGTGATTAAGAAAGTGAGAATGATCAAAGTAATAGATAATCTGGTAGATTACGAGATAAGCAAAAGAGAAAGTACTTGATGTTAGATGCATAAGTAGGTACAACATGATGAATGAAGAAAACTATCAATAGGAGTAAATTGAAATAGGAAATGAAAGAAGATCAGCTAGAGTGATTAAGAAGAATTATATCAGCACATAAAGTGAGGAGGAAGAGTCTGTAAATGAACCAGTCATAGAAACAGAAGTGAAGCGTATTTTCATTCCAGAGATTGATCAAATTTTATGGAGAAAAATAGACTAAGACACAGCTTAAATCTAATATTTGATTAAATTTAAGAATAGAAGTTATTTACATACAGAATGGCTAGATGAAGAAAGAGTAATATTCAATTTATTAAATATCTTCAGATCCTTGAAGAAAAGAATGGCAAACAGAAAATTAATAGATTTAACAAAGTTTTTGAGAAGCGAATATAGGAGGAAATAGATGACTTTATAGAAGATTAATATTTTGATCCTGCATTTTAAGAAGTTGATCGTATATTGTCATGCACAGAAATATTTCCTATTGTTCATCCAAAAAAGGGATCTGAAATGATAGGAAAATGGCCATAATCACTTACTAAAGTTATGTCTCATTTACTTAATTTTACAAGAGATCAGATTCATTATGGTATATACTTTTTAGAATGTAAAACACTCCTTAATTTTGGAACCATTAATAATCGTCTTTATTTAGGATATTACAAAATTTATGATGATTTCTGGTATGAATTAGGATCTGTCTTTAAAAGTGCTAATTAAGAATGGTTAGAAGGAACAGATATGTATAGAATTACTAATACTCTTAAAGAATGTGCAATTGTATTATATGATCTTTGGTATGATGAAGCCATATTAAATTATTAATCTAAATTACAATAATAAAGGTATATCAATGAAAAAGCATACAAAGAAAAAATCAATAATGAACACAGACTTGACATCATGCCAGAACTAAAAAAAGAAAAAATCAATGAATTAGTTACCAAAGTTTTAAATATTATTGATGAAAAATAGTACACCATTTAAGAAAATCTTTTAGATATAGAATTTATTTTGTAAAAAGAACTAAATATTTAATTGCAAATTTGTAATGAAGAAGACTTTGATTTAGAAGATTATTTGAAGAAATAACTTGAAATTAAAGATATTGATGTTGCTTAAGAGATGCAATTAGAAATGTAAGATTTTTAATCATAAATGGATGCTGTTGATCCAGATATTGAATCCTGGAATCCAGGATAAAAATGTTATGATTGGATTCATGTATCATCACTTGAAATATAAAATCTTACAAAAGAGGAAATTTACAATCTATCATAAGAACCTGATAAACTCTATTTTGTTAAATGGAAACATCTATCATATTTAGAAGCTACATGGGAACCAGAATCTCTTATTGATTGCAGATTAAAGATTTAAGAATTTAAATAATTTAATAGAAGTTTGGATAAAGAAACAAGAAATTTAATGATGCAATAATATAAAAATCATTAAACTTTAGTAGAATATGATTAAGGTATTAGAAAAAAGAAATTTTCTAATATCCAACTATAAGAAATCAAATCATCATTATATTTTCTTAATTAACAAAAACCTGCTCATGAATATACTTAACTTACATAAACAATTTATAAGGATAAAAGATTATTAAGAGATTATCAACTTGATAGTTTGAATTGGTTAATAAGAGCTTGGTATGAAGATAGAAATGTAATATTAGCTGATGAAATGGGATTAGGTAAAACTATTCAAACAATTGCATTCTTAAATCATTTATATAATTTTGAAAATTATAGAGGTCCATTCTTAATAATTGCTCCTTTGTCTACTCTTTAACATTGGAAAAGAACTGTTGAAGAATGGACAAATCTTAATGCTGTACTATATTATGATTAAGAAAGTAATGCTGGTAGATCACTTTGTAGATAATATGAGTTCTTTTATACTGATATAAGCATAAAAGGTATTTTATTAACAGCCTCAGAAATATTTAAATTTCAAATTCTAATTACTAGTTATGAAGTATTTATGCAAGATTTTCAAAATGTTTTTATCAATATTCCATTTTAATATATAGTTATAGATGAAGCACATAGATTAAAGAATTCTAATGCTAGAATCTTACAATCTCTAAAAAGACTTTCTTGTTAACGTACTTTACTTTTAACAGGGACACCTATTTAAAATAATACTGAAGAATTATTTAGTTTATTGAACTTTATAGAACCTTATTAATTCTCAAATATTATTAATTTTAAAAGAGAATATGGATAATTAGAAACCTCAGATTAAGTTGATAAATTAAATGTTTTATTAAAACCTTATATTTTAAGAAGATAAAAAGAAGATGTAGAGTAAATGATTCCACCACTTTAAGAGACCATTATTGATATTGAGATGACAACAATTTAAAAACATATTTATAAAGCATTATATGATCGTAATAAATCAATGTTGGAATAAGGATTTTCATAATGGGCTGCAAATGCTGCATCACTAAATAATCTTGAAATATAACTTAGAAAATGTTGTAATCATCCTTTTTTAATTTAAGAAATGTAAAATGATTTAACAAAAAGTTGTTAAACTAGAATTGATTATATTAATAAATTAGTAGAAAGTTCTGGTAAAATGATTCTTTTAGATAAATTACTCAATAAATTTAGAAATGAAGGTAGAAAGATGCTAATCTTTTCTTAATTTACTATGATGTTATAAATATTAGAAGAGTATTTAAAATTTAAATAAGTTAAATATGAAAAAATTGATGGATAAATTAAAGCAAGAGAGAGATCTAATGCAATAGATAGATTTAATGATCCTTCTAAAAAAAGAGAAGTGTTTTTATTATCTACAAAAGCAGGAGGATAAGGAATTAATTTAACTGCTGCTGAAATAGTTGTTATTTATGATTCTGATTGGAATCCTTAAAATGATGTTTAAGCAACAGCAAGAGCTCATAGAATAGGATAATCAAAAGAAGTTACAGTTTATAGATTAATTACAAAAGATACATATGAAGCAGAGATGTTTGAAAGAGCTATCAAAAAATTAGGTTTAGATTAAGCAATCTTTATGAATGGATAATTTAAATAATGTGAAAATTCTTATAAAACTAATAAAAATGATAAAAAAATGAGTAAATAAGATATGGAAGTACTCTTAAAAAATGGTATTATTGGATTGATAAGTAATAATCCAAATGGTGATACTTTCTAAGAAAAAAATATAGATGAAATTTTAGAGAAGAATTCAAGAACTGCAAAATATTCATTAATTAATGGTTCATACACAGTATCTAAATAATTATTTGTATCTGAGAAAACAGACAAATCAATAAATATTTAAGATCCAAATTTTTGGAAAATTATATTAAAAAGTTCAGAAAGTAGATGTTAAAAATTAATCAAAATGTTTGATTTACATATGTCATTGTAAGAATAAAAGAAATATTTAGAAGAAGTTGGAGATTGTGTTAATTAATTAATAGAATCAAAATTAAGTTAATCTAATTATAGTACTGATGATGAATAAATATTAATAGAATTGTTAAATAAAATCAATTCCTCTAATTATGCAAAAAATTACAGAGAACTTGCTATGAATTGGATATATGAATTAAGCAAACCTTCAAGAAGAATTAAAAAAATAACAGATATAGATTTAGGTAGAAAATAATAAAGAACCTTAGAAGTTTAAGGAGAAGATGCAAGAAGATTAGCATCAAAAAGTAAGGAAGAATTAATTAAAAAATTATGTTATGTTTGTGAAAGATCAAACTGTTCTGTTTTTTGTATGGGTCATTGTAGAAGAGCTTTTCATGAATCATGTAAAGAACTATTGGAGACATCAGAATTTATTAACATTGAAGGTCCTGATTAAGATTTTCTTAATAATCATACCTTTCCTGAATTAAACTGGAGTGATGAATAATTAAAGGAAAACATTAACATTCGATATTCTTGTCCTGATTGTAGAAATAATCTTGTAGTTTGTTTACTTTGTAAAATGAAAGGAACCTACCCTCCAGAAAAGAAATCAAAAGAAGAAATTTTAATTTAAGCAGACGAATTCGATCCATTTTATGATAATGTAAAAAAAACTAAGAGTAAATCGTTTATTTCTAAATGTTCTACTGCTAATTGTAATAGATATTTTCATCTTACCTGTATATAAGGTAATCCCTTATCAAAAACACTGGATACTAATGCAGATTTATTTAGATGTCCTTCTCACATTTGTGTGTTTTGTAAAATAAATTCAACAAATATGACTACTGCATTGATTCATTGTGTTAGATGTTGTCGATCTTTTCATAGTAAATGTGCTCCTCCTGAAATCAAAATAAAAACTTAAAAGATTGGGAAAAAAGTTATGATTTGTGATCTATGTTTCAAACCTAAAGAAGAAAAGGTTGAACAAAGCATGATTGTTAAAATACCTATTATAGGTTATTAAAAGAAATCTAAACTCTCAAAATAAGAATTTTAAAGTATTGGAACTACTGCTAGAACTAGAAGAATTTAAGAGTAAAAATATGTAACTCTTGATTCTGATAAAAGAAAGATTGATTCTAGCAGAAGTAATAGTAATGATAAAATATCCAAAAAAGTCAAAAGAGAGAAACGTAAATAAGATATTCATCCTTATTCTTATGAAGAATTGGGTATAATTCCAGTAAAATATTTTGATTATTCCAAATATGTTAATGTAAATGTAATCTAATTCTTAGGATTGGTGCAGATATTGTGGTGCAAGATTTGCCTCTAATTTTACAAAAGGTCCTTGGGGTTCTAGAACTCTCTGTACAATTCATTATATTAATTGGGGTTAGAAGAAATCATTAGATTTATCTGATTATCCAGATCTACCAAAAAATCCAATAAATAGAGATGATCAGACTGAACTTTAATATCTTTAAAGGTTTATATCAAATAAATTATTTAGACAAAAAGCTAAAGATCCTAATTTTGACCCTAGAAAAGAACTTAACATTTACAACGATGAATAGTATTAAATATTCAGTAATTACTGATATATATGGAATTATATGACAGAGTTGTTATATTTAGTTCTCTTTATAAATAGTTTAATTTTTATAAATATATTTATTTATACATTTCATTTATTCAAACATAAACTTAATTTTTTATTCAACTTCATTTGAAAGCTGCGATATTCTTAATCTAAACTTCTTAACATTCTATTAGTAATTCTGTACTTATTTAAAATAGTTGTCTTTATTGATTCATTTTCTTTGATAGTTTTATCATAATTTTAAATATATTTAATCAATTCTTTTTCATTGTCTATACTAAAAATTTCACTTCTTATAAGCAATCCAAGAAAATGTAGAATTTCATCAAATTCTTAATTTAATATTTATTGTTGTAAAAGTTAAAGGATATAGAAAGTAGCCTTGAAAAATCCTATTTAAATAGACAAAGATAAATACCTTTCCATTCCTCTGCCAAAAATATATCCCAGATAATATTTAATAATGCAGATTTTTAACAATACTAAAAAACATTAGAATATAATGTTATAAACCAAGAAGCAACATAATAGCATGAATCTATTTTTTGATCTTTAAGGTGTTGAGACAATTCAGGCAAAAATATTTGAAGTAATCTATCGAATTAATAAAAACCAATTTTCTATTATAAATAAAGAAATATTTACAAGATTTGAGAAATCATTTAAATAAAGATCTTTAAAATAGAGATTCATCATTCTATCAAAAGCTTTATATGCAGTTTCTTAATCCTAAAAAATTAAATATAAATATCCTGCAATATAATTCATGCCTTAACAATATCCAACTTCTTGATTATAGAATGCATATATTCTCAATAAACTTTATAGCACAGAAGAATTAATTTTATCTTTGTGAAGATGCAGACTTCTTTATACATCTAACTTAATAGTTTCTTCATATAATTAATTAATATCCATTTCTAATCCAACTTTAGTTTTCATCTCAACATAATCCATTTTCATTTATTTTAATTTTAAAGCTTAGGTTATGAATTATAATCTTAATTAATGAGTTTAATCACAAGTAAAGATCTAACCATTAGCCAAATAAAACTTTTTAAGCTTGTGTTTTAAATGAATATTAAATTGACTATTTATTAAGAGCAATTACCATGGTTTATCATTAATTGTTAAATATCTAATATTCATATAATAATTTACTTCATTGATGCACCACATGCTTTAATAACTTTATTTGAATATTCATACATATTTTTTCTTTCATACTTTTCAGATTTATATGTCAATACAATTTTTCCTGATTTAAATAATTTCTTCCATTAGGTATTATGAAGATCTTCTTACTTCTCCAATAATTTTTTAACATGCTCTTTATCAAAACTCGATTGTTAAAATGCTATTTGTATTATGATTTCAGTTGTTAAATCTGATGACAATTTTAATGAAGTTAAAAATAAGTTAATTTCCTCCATTATCATATAACATATTTCACTTTCATTTAACTCAAATTAAGATTAGTTAGCTGTATTTTAATTTTTGAAAATTGAACCAATTATTTTAAAACCTTTATAAACTCTATTATTTTAATTTTGTTATTTTAATAATTCAACTTATTTTCGTTTTTCATCTACTTTCTTTGCTTTAATATATTAAAATAGTAAAATCCATTTATCTATATTCTTCCAAAGTGTTATATCTGATAATTAAGATGCAAGATTTATTCTCTCCTTTCCATCCTTACGTATTATTCTTATTGATTTTAATAATAAATCATAAATTTCTTCTTATTCATAAATATCATTCAAATCTATATAATTTAACCAATATCTTATCAATTATGTAAACTCCTAAAATTACTCATTTGATAAAGTTAAATAAAATGCTAATTTATTTTAATCAATTACATGATTATTTTTGATCAATCGATTTAGAATGTAATTTAATTAATTAATTAATAAAATAATTTCTTCCTGCTTACTTCTATAAAATTTACTTAATTTTAATCAGTAATTCACTTTTATCAGAAGTATCAATGTTGAATAATGTAATAAGATACTAGTCTACTACTTTTTTCTCATCATCTAATATTCTGTCTCCTACAATTTACCATTAATTTTAGATTTATTAAATTGTATTATTATGTTCTAAATTTATATTAATCTTCTTCCACTATTCATAACTAATGAATTCTTCCAATTAGAACTTAAATACTAATTATATATTACTTAATGCTTATTATCTTTGATTTCCATTTTTTTTTCTATCAATTTAAGTATTGGTATCTTTGGATCTTCTTTTAATTTTATTTCCAAATCTGTTATCTTTTCTTCCAATTAAGATAAATCCTAATCAAAAGGCAATAATTTCAATAATGAACTAACTGTCTGTTTTGTAAACATAATTCTATATAATATATAAATTGAATACCTACTCTATTCATTCAAACCAACATTTGCAAAGATATTATCCCATTCTTAATGAAATAGTATCCATTTTTCATTAGTTATTGCTATCAATTTTTTATAATCTTTTTCTGATTCATCAGCTAATTCCTTCAATTTTAAAGAATTTTAAAATTATTTCTAAAAATCCTCTTTTGTAGCGCTCTTTTTCTCTATTAAATCTATCATTTCTTATGCTTGTTAATTTTTTTATTCAAATTGCTTCATTATTTTCCAATATTCATCTTATGCTTTACACATTTCTTTTCTAATTTCCAAAACATCTGTCACTTACTTTTTTGATTCAGCATTCAAATTTCTATTTGTCTATCTAAAATTTAATACAAATTAAGTATATGGCTCAGCTATTTCACTTTTTATTTTATGAGTTATTGATTCCCAATTTTGTGATAATCTTAATAAGTAATTACTCACTTATGAATATAAACAAACTAAAATATCAGGTTCATTCCCATAACTAATTTGATTATGAAATTTTTCACCCACAATTTTAATTTCCTAACTAAATCCATGCAAACATCTTATTAAATCTGTAAACTTTTATTACATATTAAACTTACTATTTTCTCAACTCCAGTCACATTTTAAGTTAAATTAACCATATATTCATATAACTTTTGCTATTATTTATTATAATACTCTATAGAATGGTTCATTAATTTAAATAAATAAATAAATTAATTAATTAATTAAATTCATTTCTATAAAGAGATCATAGTATAGAAATACAATATTAAACATCTCAACTTTTCTAATTTCGAATGAGACTTCATTTTAGAATTTTGGGCATATATCAATCTTAAATATTTACATCTCAAAATGCTTATTAAAATAGAGGCTATTAATTCATTATTAATAAAACCGCTGTTCATAACAAAAAAATCCTTATTTTAAATCTAAAAGAAGAATCAATCAACAATAAAATCTCTTCATTTATACCAAATATAAAAATCTAATTAATAATGTTGACTCAGTTTTATTTACCATATCAAACTAATAATCAAATTATTTTATCTGAATTAGAGTTTTATCATCTTATTAAAAATTGAATAAATTACTTATTTATTTATTTTTATTCTTGCAATAATTTAATTAGAGTTTTTAAATTTAATTGTTATATAATAATAAACCCTAATTATTATTAAAATTTGTTCTTTTTCTTTTTATTGAAAAGCTAAAGAGATTTGATTAATATATATAATCTAAATTCTATTATACTTATATCGTCAATAAGAATAATTATGAGTATTACCGAAATTTACTTGGTTATTTTCAATTACTTATTCTACAGGAATTTCATTTTCATTTTAAAGTTTGGATCTACTTATGTTAACAAATAATTTTCAAATAAACTTTACCTTAAATTCATCATCATATTGTTGATTTCTAGACTATAGATTAAATTGAATAATCACAAAGTTGGCTAGATTTAAATTTACTTTAAATTCTTTTAATTTTTCGTAATAGCTAGCATTTTAAATTAAATTATTTGGCCTAATTAAAGATAGAATTTATTTTTTTTAGTGATACAATTAAAATAACAAAGAGTTTTAAAATTAAATATGTGTATTATAAAAAATATAAAAAAAGATGAATATCTGAGATGATAAAATATAAAATAAAAAATATAGCAATCTAGATAAAGATAAATTTGTATAAAATTAAGACTCTATTTCTATATTTAATGTTTACTTGAGCAATCATTATAGATAAGAATTTTTTAAATTTTATAAATAAAAATATTCAATAATATAGATAAATCTAAAAAAGAGAAATGTTTTAACATATTAGATTAGAACATAGAAAATAGAAATTGGAAGATATAATTAAGAAATTTAATATTGGAAATAAATAATAGATAGAATCAGAAAAAGTAATCAAGAAATTTTTAAATAATTAATTAATGTCTTTATTAATATTAAGCATAGTTTAGGTGATCATTGTGATTTCAGGTTAGGAAACAAATGATACTGAAAATAAGATTAATGATTATTGTGATGCAGTTTAAAAAAATACAACTTTTAAGGTTAATATCACAGTTTCAGAAGTGGATAATAAGGGTTATTGCGTTGAAGGTAAAACTCGTGTGGAGTAATTTGATAAAATTGATTAAGACCAACAATATGTTTATTTATCTGAACATTATTGTGCAAACTTATAAAATTATCCAATTACGTGTGAACAATATTATAATGCACAAGAATATGATGAAAAAGTAAAGATTTAAATGAAATCAATTAGGCGAAAGCAAATTATAAAAAGCTTTATGAAGATTACAAAGCAACTGGAATACCTAATTCTGATTGTTTAGGTATAGCAAGGTTTGTATTTTGTGCAGAATAATTTAAATATTGTGATTCAGATGATGGAAATACAGATTATGAAATTTGTAGTTTCTTGTGTATTATATGGCAAAATAGATGCCCTGAATATAATGATATTTATCATAGGGTTTGTCCAAATGGAGGAGGAGAAGATGGAAGATGCAGTTAAGGTTATAAGAGTCTAATATTATTGGTTCTCATTTTATTATTATTATATTGATTTATAGTATATTTAAGTTAAATATGACTAGATTTATTATATTTAAGATAGTATATGATCCTTATTAAAATAGATTAAAGAATTTCAAATTTCATTAGAATAAATGGTTTTTTTCTAGAAATAAAAATAAATAGGTAAAATAAGAATAATCTTATGATTACAAATAGATTTCTTTATAGATGTTATCTAATTGAAATATATTAATAGTAAAACATAAATGAAATGATCTTTTGTTTTATTTTATTTAATGCAATAATAAATCATCATAAATTGTATTTCTTCTGACATTCTTTGAAAATATCCATATATGGTTGGCATCTTGTAATGTCTTGATTTGTTTGTAAACACTGAAAATATATAATAAAATATTACATTAGAAAACATTTGACTTTCACTTTGACAAGTTTATTATTGTTATTATGGAGCTTATTGTTAAGCTTGTTATTCAGCAGGTTAAGAATGACCTATTTTTAAATAATTAAGAAATCATACTTGATCCTCCAATAACTGATCTAATAGCTTGATGAGCAACTTCAGATCCTGCACCAAAAGCCATTCCTTACATCAAAGTTGATCCAAGGCCTGAAAACATACCTCCTGATCTTGCAGGTGCTTATGGTGGAGCTTAAGTTTAAGGAGCTGGTCTTGCTGCTGTAGCTGTACTTCTTGATGGACTTGCTGTTGATCTTGATGATGATCCACTTCTTCTAGGCATTTTAAAAAAATTATATATTTATTAATGAATAATATTAACATTCCATCATCTAAATTATACATACTCTCATATTAACCTTAAATAAATTTATTATTTTCTAGATTTTTTAAACTCTAATTCAAACAAAAGCATTTAATGAATCTATTAATTCACTAACAAAAATTCAATTATTATATTTCATTCATCCATTAAACATAACTAATCAAATATCTATATTAAGGAAATCTAATATTCTCAAAAATATTTATATATTAATTAAATTATTTACATAAATTCATATTATTATTATCATATTTTTATTTATAAAACCTTATATTAAACTTAAAATTTAAAAAAAGTGCCACCTCCAGGAATTGAACCTGGGCTTTAGCGGCCACAACGCTAAGTACTAACCACTATACGAAGATGGCATCTCGAGAATATATTTAAGATGATTCTATTAATATCGCTCACATCTAGTAATATATTCCAATATAAATTAAATCCTTTTATATTAATCTATTCAATCTTAATACGTCTATAAGATTTATTTATTATGAAATTTAAGATATTCAAATATCCAAAATACAAATTAAATAATAATTAATTTTTAATATTCAAAATCTCATTCATAATAGACCCCAAAGACTATTGCCACACCATAAATTGTTTCCTTTTTAATTTATTTGAATTCAAATTACATTTTAAAAAGCATATGATGCATAATTATCCCATGTAGGATCCCATAAGTTCTTTGATGTAACTTTACATCCTTATCCTTTGACTTCCCCTATAATTACTTATACTGCTATTTTGAATCTAGGCATTTTGATGGCTATTAATTAATTCAATTCTCATACAATCTCTAACTTTACTTCTTATTCTTTTTACTAATTCCTCTGCAAGAATAGGAGTATTGTTTACATCATAAGTTTCGTTTTTTAATTTGTCATCCATAATCTCTTAAATCACTTTTCTAACCTTAGAAGGATAAAATCTAAAGAATTTTATGCAATTTTTACTTTTCTTCATCTTTTGGTTCCACTACAAATGTATTAGCTCCTCCCGAGTCCATTATATTATAAAATAATAATAAATTAAATTATGTTTTTCATAAAAAACTAAACTCATTTTTTTTTTAAAATTCTCATTTCATTAAATCAAAATTTATTAGAATATATCAAAAACCTAAATCAATCCTTTTAAATTTAGTGATTAGGGTTTATTTTATATTATTGTCTTTACTTCTCTTTACTTAATTTTTATTCTTCATAATTATTTATTTTAGATTTAAAATATTTGGTCTACAATTCACAATCAAAACATTTTCTAAGCTTATTTATTCAAAAACTGGGCATAATATATTATTTAAACTTTCATAGTATTTTAACTTCATTCTTACTTTTATAAAATGTAAACTTGATTTCTTTTTCAACTTATAATTTTATGGTATATCTGATTTATCAAGAATACTAAAAAAGCAAAATCTTATTTTTATTAATAAATGTTTTATACTAATTTATGACTTAATTTTTCTAATACTGATATATACATTTAGAATAAATTAATAGATAAACATAATTTAACCTATTCACATTTTCTCTTTGTTCATTATAACACTCTAAATGATCATAAGATTATTATATTGAATCATTATTGAGAATTTATTATTGACTAATGAGATGTATGAAATTTATATTAATTAATAATGTCTACAGAATAATAATAATATGAACGTGTGAAGGGAATGCTTTAAAAATTGATTAGCCCTTAAAACTAAGTTACTGATAAAGAAGTTGAAAGTTTTATTAAATAAGTTTTGAATGCTCATAATAAAGACTTAGAAGAAATATATTCACTTGTAATATAAAAAAATAAAAATTAGGTTTTGGCAGA
The DNA here is from genome assembly GCA_905182985.1 of Paramecium sonneborni. Classification (NCBI taxonomy): domain Eukaryota; phylum Ciliophora; class Oligohymenophorea; order Peniculida; family Parameciidae; genus Paramecium; species Paramecium sonneborni. The sequence goes on from CAJJDN010000052.1 coordinate 338,232, forward strand.
TTTGAAACAATAATTTCATTCTGAGAAAAAGTAATTAGAAAATTACAGAGATAGAGCAGAGAAAATAAATACATAACTTTAATAACTTTGAAATTATACCAATTTAAAAATATAATTATTATATAACATATGTGTTAAATTTAGATAGATTTAGTTGATATTCTATTCAAAAAAGTAAACAATTTGGGTTAAAGATGGTTTTGTTAAGCAAATTTTTGAGAAATTGTCTTTTTAATCAAAATTAATTAATAATAACTATTAAAGGCAGTTTATTGTGTCTGATTCAAAATTTCTATATTTCTTCAAATCTTAATTATATAATGTATTGAATGTTACCTAAAACTAAGTTTCTGATTTCAATATACAGTTTATTTGCTAAATTGAAAATGCTCAATTAATTAAATAAATATTGAAAGTTATGTATCTAATGTTTATTTTGTTTATATCGAGATCTTGGAGAAGTGGATTAATAATATTTAAAAAAAATGATTTCTGAAAGTTTCTAGTTGTCTGACTAAAGCTATCCTTAAAACCATGAGGAAAGCTCTCATTAAACAGAGTACCATCTTCAAACAACAAGTTCATAAGATGAAGGAATCTTTAAATCTAAACAATTTAGGTAAAGAAAAAAGACAATCCAATATGGATAAAAAGATAGAAGCAGCGCCATTTACAAATATATTAAGGAAAAGCAAAAGTCTTTCCTTAATTATAAACCAAGGGCTTAAATTTCTCAATTTTCAGCTGAAGAAGACAGAATTCTCATTTTGCTTGTAAAAAAGTTAGGGCCCAAATTCAATAAGATCACCCGGTATTTTTCAGGAAAAACAGTCAATATGATTAAAAACAGATACTATAAGTCACTACGCCATATTGAATCTTCAGAAATTCCAAAAGAACTGGAAGAAGAGTTACTTTCAAACAAAAATGAATCTAGAATAATTGGAAGAAAAATACTTAACTTATGGCCTTAACATAAATAAATGAGCTCCGTAATAGAAGGTAGTCCTCTATTTCCTGAAGCTAAAGAAATATTACATACTTTTTTATCTTCATTTTAGCAGTTAGTAAGCAATTGCAAAAAATGAATATGATCTAATATACATATTTATAAAAACATTATTAACAGTATAAAAATAAATTGAAGTTTGCAAGTAGAAACTCTACTAAATAATCTGCACAATACTACCATTACATTTACTTCAAATAATTATCATAAAACTTAAAAAATTTAATTAGCATTTTTTTAAAATATAATTATCTTAAAAATAGATTGATTAAATTTTTATATGTTTCAAATTAACAAATAGGTTATTTTATTTCACCAGAACATAACACAATATTTTTCAGAAGTGGATTCTTCAAAGATTATAGAATTATTTTATTTCAAAATATTAAGCACAAAAATTTATTTAAAAGGATTGTTAAATATACACTTTAAAAAAATGAAAATCAGACTTCACATTATTTAAAGAAAATATTAATATAGCTGATATAATTTTAGAATGCATGATAAATATTTCAAGAATTATTAATTCTTAATAGATATATTTTAAATTAAAATATCGGATTCTTATATTCTGTAATTCTAGAATTATAAAATGTCAACTATTTTTTATATCAGTTTTTATTATTGTTTCTCTGCTTTCAATCTGTAGAATATTTTTGCAAACTTTCAATATTTTAAAAATCTCGAAATGATTTCAACTGTTTTACACCCTCAATTCTTAGTTATATAAGGTAATTGTTTATAAATTATATATATAGAATTTATTCATATGATTCAAAATCATGAAATAATAGTTTAATTTTGATGAGATTTAAACCCTAAGCTTTCTTAGCCAAGATAATTTTGTTTATTTAATAGAACCGATAAGAGAGGTCTAGAAAATAGTTTTCTCGCAAAAACACTTATCACTATTAAAAATGTAAAAATTAAAGGGGTTCTTGTAATTTATAAATATAAATAAAGAATTTCAGATAAAGAATCGGAGCCTGTTTGAAAGAAATCATAAAAATAACAGTTTTACAATATATTAAACTTGAAGTATTATTTAGTACTATATAAATAAAGATATTTCCCATTTGTTTTAATAATTAAATTAAATGATTTGCCTTGAATAACATCAAGAGGATTCTTCTATGATCGATGATTGCTAAATTTATACAGAATCACTATAAATAATCAACTAGGTTGCTTAAAGTTCAGAAACAATTCAAAATTTACCTAGATTCAAGCCTAAAAAGTCTAGATAAAGAAGAAAGCCAATTCTTTATGGAGATAAGGATCGTAGCAGCGCCTTATATAAATACATAAAAGAAAAGCAAAGAAGCTATTTAGATTCTAAGGTTAAAGCCTCTAATTCAATTTTCTCACCAGAAGAAGATAGAATCCTTCTGTTATTGGTGAAGAAATTAGGTCCTAAATTTCAAAAAATAACTAAATATTTTCCTGGAAAAACCATGAACATGCTTAAAAATCGTTATTATAAAAGTCTCAAAGATTCGGAGGCTTCAATAGTACCAAGAGAAATTGAAGAAGAACTTGCAATTAAGGATAAAGAAAAAAGAGTAATGGGAAGAAAAATTATAAAAATCTGGCCTGAGGAATAAAGAATGACAGCTCTTATTGAAAATAGTGTTCTCTTTCCCGAGGCTAAATAGAAGATTCAAAATTTGTTTTTAACTTTCACCTCTATTATTGGGAACTGTATGAAATATGTTTGAGTTCTTTCTTAATATATATAACATTATATACAGTTTTAAATAAAATTTAATTGAAACGTAAAAACTAACACAAACATAATATAATTATTTATAATTTTATTTTATTTATTATTGAGTAAAAAAAACAATTATTTGAAAAAAATCAAAACATAAATGTGGATTCGTAAATTTATGAATGGCCTAATAAATTATTTTATGCATTCAATATATAAAGAATATACACTTTTATTTGATTTTATTGAAGTATATTTGCATAAAGCTATTTATATTCTTTTTGTATAAAATATTTATCTAAGATGATAAAATATGCTTCCATTTATTTTTCTTATAAAATAAAAAATGCCTCAATAAATTTTAAAGCACATTTCATATTTGTTTATGAATTTTGAAAGCAAAAAGTAATTGCTTATCTGTTTCATGAAATAAATTCAAAATATTCTTCATATAATTTAATCAGTAGTTATGTTACTTTATAAAAACTGATTTAAAAAATGCTTATAATGATAATTTATTGTAGATTTTAGAGTCATAGTGATGTTGGAACACAAATTTTTCATCGAAATAATTCTTCTGAAAAGTTGCTTGAAATAATAATTTTAATCTTGATTATGTATTAAGAATAACAATTCTAAGAAATAAAAGTGAAAATTTTGAAAGTATTTATAAATGATTGTGGCATAGTAGAGAAAATCAAAATTTATAATCAAAACTTATTTTATTTGAAATGACAAAATTCAAAAATAATCAAATACAGAATAAATTTTGAATCATAAAGGAGATTATTTTGATAATAATGCTGAAGAAAATGTTATATTTTGAGGCATCTTAAATAAAAAATTAAAAATGTTTTTTAATACTCTAAAAATACTGATTTACTAGAATATTTCTTAAACATAATCTAATTTATCAATGAATAAACTATTAGATATATGAATGAAATATTAGAAATAATTTAAATAAAGAGAACCTCAAACTTGGAAATTAAAAAAATAATTAGTAATATTTTCTTATATTAATATATCAGATATATTTTAACATTCTTAATTTTATCATGCATAATATTAAAATATTAATGTATAACATGTTTTTCTAATAAATCTGTAGATTTTATGTTAAATATAATCAATTTTAATCCAGCCCAAAATATTTTTTCTTTTTAGATCCAGAATCTTGATTTCATGAATTTTATTTGACTTTAAAGATCTAATAATAGGGATTTAACCATCATCACAAGCTTTATTGAACACATGTAATATTTTTTCATCACTAATAAATTTTTTTGTATATATATTATTTATCAGTCAAACTATATAACCATTAAAATTTTAATCCAATTAATGAAAATAGAGTCAGAATGTAAATAGTTTTAAATATATATTCAATAAGTTTTTAGTAATACTAAATGTTTATATATTTATATATTTGTTTCAATCTAATATATTAATCGCATAAGTTTATAACATAGTCTAAATATTTGTTAACATCACACGATGAAAAAGAAAATGTTATTTTTTCATAAATATAATATAATATAAACTATTAATATTCGACATTGGCTTTTGTACAAAGCATTTAACATATATCATCATATAAATCTTGATTGAACTCATTAAATGAAATTTTCACATTGTTAATAAGGATATTAAAACATATTTTTTAATATCAGAAGCAATATCGATGATTAAACATGTCTTTATAGAAATCTAAAATGTAACTGTATATTGATATTAAAATTAGTTATAAAAAGATTATAACTTTGACATATTTAATTATTTGAAGAATTGATAACTAGTATTAGTGATAGAAGAATCATTATTAATTTCCTAATATAAATATTAAAAATTGAGTAATAAGTAATTTAGATATATAGGCAAAAGTGAGAAGCAGCTAATGATTTTATTATAAAGGAATATATAAAATTAGATTATTTTTAATATCGTTTTTCGAGAGATGATAATTTTGATACTTCTATCAATTGTATAAGCTCAATTGGATTAGCTGCGAGAAACAGAATTGGGATCAACTTTATTAGAAACAGTTTAACTGCATATTTAAGCAGATGAACCTACTGGAGATTTATTGTTATTATTGAATGAAATTCATGGTAAAATTAATTGATTATAATTCATTAGATAAACTATTGAAGCAAAGGAACATTACAAATAAACTCTAAAAATCAAAATTAGATGAGTGCATGCATAATGTTGAATCATTAGAGGAATTGATTGTAAAGCTAAGGGAGAATAAAGTAGTTGTGAAAATAATCAATAGTTTGATGTAAAAGAAGAGATATATTCACATAAACCTCACATTGAATAATATGAGCACATGAAATCAACAAAGAATAAAGAAAAGGAACTTTTAATAAAAAATATTGAGATTTGCCAAAATAGAGAGAATTCTCAAAAAGATTAATATCATAAATTAACAGTCTAATTACAAGAGAAGAGATATGATTATGTAAATCAAAAGTAAAATTTATTATATTCTTAAGTTTAGAAATCCGTTATCTCTGAAAATTGATTAATCAAGTTTAAAACCCTTATTAAATGATTTGATTGATTTCACAACAGATATGATGTCATTAGAAGACAAATATTTCGATGAAAAAGAACAACAAACAAGAAATTTAATTTAATTATATTAATCTTAATTAGATAGCGTCGTAACTTTTTTGAATGAAATTTAAGAGAATATTGAAGAAACAGAACATCTGGTAAAATAATTAGAATTAGAATACAATGAAATCAATCATAGAATTAATGTACTCATCAATTTATATTAGTTAAAACAAGAATAAGTCAATGATATCAAGCAAGAGTGCAATAATATATTTTAATAAACTAAACATCAATCATAACACATCACTAAGGAAATTGAAGTTGTCAATTAAATTATTTAATTAATTGAACACAATTTTGGATGGCTACGTTCACAATTAGGATTATGATCACATAAAAATTATTACCCAAATATAATTATTCGATTAAATTTCATCATTTATAATCATCCAAAGTTTACCGAAATGCTGTTACAAAATAAAATTTAAACTCTCCTTTTTAAATTATATTCATCATTTATTAAAACGAGTAATTTTCCAAATTCTACTCAACCTTACTTTTATATTTATAATATACTGTTATTACAATGCTGAAAACCATTATAAGTAGAACCTTAATATCAAATTAATTCATTTCATAAATTATCGAATATAATATAATAATCTTTGTATCTCTATCATTAATTTGGCTATATTATACTCTATTTTATCGAAGTCTATTCCTTTATAATCTGATTTCATTAATAAGTTATTATATATATTAATTAATAATTAATCTAATTTTATATTAAACTAATAAAAATAATTATATTAAATTTTGGTGTGAAAATCAAATAGAATCATCAATCAATTAAAGCAAATTTAAACTTAACTAATAATCATAAATAAAATTATTAATTGCATCTTATGCTATATTTTTCTTTAAGAAGCTAATTTAATTAATTATTATATCGACATCATTATTTATTAAGATTTGATAATCATTGTAAAAATATTCGAGTATTTAATATTTTAAAAGTAATATTTTTTTTATTTCTTTTATAATAGCATTTATATCCCATTCAAACTTATATGATTTATTAAAAATATCAATTTGTTCATTAATTAACGATTTTATTAAATTTTCCTCACAACATTCTAATTAATTTCTAATACTAATAAATAATAAATCTTATGGTGGTTATTAAGGTAAATAAATAGTTATACTTTTTCTAAATTCTTTTGTCATCAATGGCAAAGTTATATATAAATTAAGTTCATAAAAATGATAATTATTATTTGTTAAAAATTTATTTTAAAGTTCTTATAGATTTAATTACACACTATGTTAAAACTTGTTTCTTTTAAAATTTAAATGTTCAAATTGTTAATCTATATTAACTAATTTTTATTTTTCATTATTTTAATTAGAATATTATTAAAAAATTTCATTTATTATTTGAATAAATGAATCAAATGATTCACGGATTGAACTTTTTAAACTTTCAATTATTTATTAGAACTTTTAATCATTTCTAGTTTTTCTCATTGAATATTTTTCTATAAAATTAATAATTTCTAAAACAATAGATTTAATAGCATCTGCATCATTAATTTAATAATTTTAAAAATCTTCTCTTTCATAGAATGGACAATCATATCCTGTAAAATGTACTTTATAATTTAATTTTATTGGTAATATCGATAGACTTTCTTAGTTTGAATCTAATTTTAATAAAACTCTATTTAAATGCAAATAATTATGTTATATTGAATTCTATTACATTTAATAATATTTTTGAACAATCTCCTTACATAATTAAATTAATTATGCTACTGTTATTCTTACATATTTGATTTCCTTTACTATATTTAAATAAAATTACAAAAAGATAAAGCAAATAATTTAGTTTAATGACTCGTTAATTGTTAATCGTATATTTGATCAAATTTAATTCCTCCTTAATTTCAAAATCATTATATCCATCAAATTCAAGTATTTATTTCATTTCATTCAATGAATTTTTATAAGAATAAATCAAATTACTTGTATAATCGAAACCTTTCATATTGCTAAAAAAAATATTCAATTAATTATTTAAAAAGCAAAAATATTTTTAGAATATATTTCTTAAAATTTCTAGGCGCAATTAGATATTCATAGTATTTTACTAAATATAATCTTTCTCATTTAGTAATTTATTTATTTTCAGATAAATGGGTAAATATTATATAAAACCTTCCTGATCATATAAATTCTTATAATTAAAGTTTAATATTTCAATACTTATCCTTTTTATAAAAAAATTTTCCTCTTATTCAATTTTTTATTTTTACTATTTCAGACAAAAATAAATAAGGTAAGGAAGAAATTTTCAAAAGAAGACAATTCTTTTTTTTTTATTACAAAAAAAGCCTCAAAAATCTATTATAATTTTAATTATTTTTTTGAAATGCTTTTAATAAAAATTAATTGAAAGACAGTTCTTATTATGATTTTACATTAGAGAAATATATAGTTCATATATTTATGATGCAGTGAATGTGATATAATGAAATAAATTTACTACTACTACAATTTAATATTAAAAATTAATATAATAATTGAATAAATATTAAGAGAGTTAAGAAAAGAATATAAAATAATAAGAAAGTTAGAAATGAGAACTTTTGATAAATTAAGATCTTTAGTTCAATGAATAAAATTCATATAAGCGAATATATCAACTAAATGATTTTCAATTTTAAATAATCTTAAATAATTTCTCTAACTGTTTCATATGCTATATTTTCTTTTAAAAAGATAATTTAATTAATTGTCAATTGGATATCCTCTAAGAGTAAAAATTTATAATCATTGTAAAAATATTCAAGTATTTTATATTTTAAAAGTAATATATTTTTTATTTCTTTTATAATAGCATTTATATCCCATTCAAACTTATATGATTTATTAAAAATATCAATTTGTTCATTAATTAACGATTTTATTAAATTTTCATCACAACAGTCAAATTAATTTCTAATACTAATAAATAATAAATCTTATGGTGGTTATTAAGGAAAATAAATAGTTATACTTTTTCTAAATTCTTTTGTCATCAATGGCAAAGTTATATATAAATTAAGTTCATAAAAATGATAATTATTATTTGTTAAAAATTTATTTTAAAGTTCTTATAGATTTAATTACACACTATGTTAAAACTTGTTTCTTTTAAAATTTAAATGTTCAAATTGTTAATCTATATTAACTAATTTTTATTTTTCATTATTTTAATTAGAATATTATTAAAAAATTTCATTTATTATTTGAATAAATGAATCAAATGATTCACGTATTGAACTTTTTAAACTTTCAATTTTTTATTAGAACTTTTTATCATTACTAGTTTCTCTCATTGAATATTTTTCTATAAAATTAATAATTTCTAAAACAATAGACTTAATAGCATCTGCATCATTAATTTAATAATTTTAAAAATCTTTTCTTTCATAGAATGGACAATCATATCCTGTAAAATGTACTTTATAATTTAATTTTATTGGTAATATCGATAGACTTTCTTAGTTTGAATCTAATTTTAATAAAACTCTATTTAAATGCAAATAATTATGTTATATTGAATTCTATTACATTTAATAATATTTTTGAACAATCTCCTTACATAATTAAATTAATTATGCTACTGTTATTTTTACATATTTGATTTCCTTTACTATATTTAAATAAAAATACAAAAAGATAAAGCAAATAATTTAGTTTAATGACTCGTTAATTGTTAATCGTATATTTGATCAAATTTAATTCCTCCTTAATTTCAAAATCATTATATCCATCAAATTCAAGTATTTATATCATTTCATTCAATGATTTTTTATAAGAATAAATCAAATTACTTGTATAATCGAAACCTTTCATATTAATATTATTATTGAATTAATGTCAGCAAAATAATTATGAATTTATAATAATTGATAATTTAATTTAAAAGATGATGAATAATATGCAATAAAATATAGATATCTGGATATATCTATTTATTATTAAAATTAAATCGAATAAATTTGATGGATCAATACCACTTTCTATTTAAATATATAATCGTGGGTGATACTAGCGTTGGAAAATCATGCATATTATTAAATTATACTGAGAAAAAGTTTAATGAAGACCATGAAACTACAATAGGAGTGGAGTTCGGAAGTTAATTGTTAAAAATCAATGACAGAACAATTAAGATTCAAATTTGGGATACTGTATATTTGTTTATATGATTTAAAGGCTGGATAAGAGAGCTTTAGGTCAATAACAAGATCTTATTATAAAGGGTATGATTGAAATAAATTAGATCTATTGGAGTAGTTTTAGTGTTTGATTTAACAAAGAAAGACTCATATTATAATGTTATGAAATGGTATAATGAAATATTAGATTGCACACATGAGTTTGTGGAAATTAGTTTAGTTGGAAATAAATTAGATTTAGAAGCATAGTAAAATTTTTTGTTCTATAAAGACGTCAAGTTTCTACTAAAGAGGCTCTTGAGTATGCTTAATCAAATAAAATGAATTATTTGGAAACATCTGCAAAGACTGGATAGAATATCGAAAAAGTATTTGAGGAGATAGCTTAAAGAATATTAGTAAAGATTGATAATAAGACGATTGATTATACATAGGAAGTAAGAATTTTGTTGAGATTAAGGTTTATGGAATAAAATTAGGACCATTCTTCCAGAATCCAAAATAAGTAACAAATACACCTTCAACATTAAAATAAGAACCAGAGAAGAAGGAAAAAACATGTTGTTGATAAAAATAATAAATTAATATTAATAATGAATACTAATCTGGAATTTTAGATCATAATATATAGAATTTTCTCTCATTAACATGCTAGTTGTGTGATAGTTTATTTCTTTCAGAGGTCAATTCTAAAACAATCATTAAAAAATAGACCATAAATTGCACAATTTGCAAGAAAGGAATTAGTCATAAATTACAAAAAAAAAGAAAAAATAATATGGGAATATCATTTATAATTAATAACCGTAAGAGAAAATGTTATATCAAATCTGCAACACAAAAATAATATCATTTAAAAATTTATATATAAAGGTTATGGTAAGAGTGTTTATTTTGGATGAAATCCAAAAGAAGTTGAGAATAAACTATCCCTTGATATGGACTGAAAATATACAGCAAAGTAACATTTCAGAAACATAGATTATTTTAAAACAAAAAACTATAAGAGCTCGATAGAAATAATTAGTAAAAATAAATATATTTATTAAAAATAAACTCAATAACATTACGGGCTGGAAATTTATTCTGTTTGTTGAATAAGCTGTCCTTATATTATGCAACTTCCTTGTGCTTAGAAATTCATATTCTTAATAAATAATATTTGTATACATATTTATACTTATACATGATTATTGTAATTTTATAAAATTTAAGAGTATTTAGCGATTGTGATTCATAATATTATAAGATTGGTAAATATTTATTCTTAAATTATGTAATGCAACCTGAGTTTAAGCGAATTTAATATTGTTATTAAAATAATAAATTATACAAGCTAAAACACTCTTTTTTTATAAAATCTGGATCATTCAATAAATTTTTAGCAGTAAGACTACATAATTAATGGTTAAATTTTTGATAGATTTAAACTTACTTAGGAGAAATGATACAAGATAAAAAAGCTTTTAATAACATTCCAGAGCTACACTTAAATAACGACTTATCATTCAACAACGTTAATTTCATTTTCTTTTGGTTATTCATATTTCAATAATGGTTGAAAATTTATTTGATTTCGAATATGGGCTTTTACAAAACTTATTTAAATAGTTAGGCATATAAGTGAAAGTAGACCTTTTAAATAAGGCATGAGTTAAACTCATAGAATATAACATTTATCTAATTCAATTTTGTAGAATGTTTTTTTATAGAGATAACAGTTTATTCTAAATCAAATTAGTATTTCTATCTTTTGTCAATAAACTCTATTAAGGTATTTAATTTTATAAATATACTTGACTTTACTCATAAAGCCATTCTTGGAAATTTTGACTAATTTTTGGATGAATTTAAGTAAATTTTTTGGGCTGTTTCCAAAGTATGTATTTGTTATCTAAAATCTATATCAATTGATCCATCTAATCCAATTAAGATTAGAGATGTCCTTATAAGGTCTTGCTTACATCCCAACAACTAATTTACAAATTTATTATATAAAAATTAATCATTTTAGATCAAGTTTAATGGACTATAATATTGATTCAAGTTCTGTAATTCTTTTTTTTAGTTTATTTGCTTCTTCTAGCATCTACGATTTAGATTTAATTAAGCGCACAACCTCTTTTTTAAGACGATAAGACTCCATGACTGTATTTATATTGTCATCTTTTAATAATTTATACTTGATTTGAATTCCTTGTTGTAATTAGGATTGGAGCTCTTAAAATTGCTGTTCATGCTATTCCATTATTATTTAAATTTCTTGCTTTAATTATTGGGTCTGCTGCCTTAGTTCAGAAATTGTTTTTTGGCTTTTATTGATAAAACTCTATTTGATTAGTGGAGGGTACTTGTATCTAAGTAAAGGGATTAAATGCATTATGATGAGATTTAATTGACTCTGATGAATGGACACTGCTGTAGCGAAGATTAATATGAGGAAGAATGGTGGAATTGGTCACATTAGTGGATAATCTTAAATCTTCCTGTGAATGGACAGAGAGTCGACCTTGACTAAACTAATGGGACATAAGGGTGATACTGCGTTGTGATTAAGTAATAGCTATGAATATTAAAGTTGTATTTTTACGAATAATTTTTTTGTAGTAAAGCAGTTATCTTATATTGATTTCGTTGTTCATTAATTTCTAAAATAATCCAAAGTAGTGGGTTAGGGAAAAAATCTATTAAAGTAAGGGAAGTTCTAATCCGTTTTTTGTATAAATTAATTAAATGAAGTATGTGTTATTGGCTTTGGTGCTAGCAATAGCAGTAGGTACATCAAGTGAGGAAAATGTACTACAATTATTGGCTGAGTTAAAGCACAATGCTGAATTGGAATTAGAAGGTTTAGAGTTAGCTTGGCAAAGAAGAATCGGTGAGAAATAGAGTGTTGCTGATTCATTGAATCAATCTGTATTGAATCAAAGAGCAGAATGCTAAAACAAAGAAAATGACATAGCTCAAAAGCAGAGTGATATATTAGCAAGTGAGGGTTTTATAAATTGGATGATTGGAAGATAAAAGTCAAATACAAAAAAAATTGGAGTTTTGGAAGCAAGCATGTAAGAGTATTATATATACGAAGATGTTCATTAACAAATAACTATGTGAATGATATAAGAAATTTTAGATATGCATTGGCCTTAGTGAAGTTTTTGAGAGAAGAACTGACACAATTAGAAGGTGGAGCATCTTTAGCTTAGGTGACAGAATTCCATGATAGAGTTAGCAAATTTGTAAAATTGTATCGTAGTGGATAATTGGTAAATTTAATGGAAAAGATTGATGATAAATCAGATCTTATTGTACCTGAGATTGAATAAGGGACATTCGATGAAATTTCATTAATTTAGAGAATCAGACCAAAAGCATTGACTTAATTAGATTAAGTTAATGATGATGATGATGATAAGGCAAATAATGCAGTTGTTCTTATTCCAGGATGTGATGATTAGATTGGAACTGTCGTTGTAGTATAAAATGATGATGGAACAACTGATTCAGGTGATCTTAATGTTAAAATTACAAATGGAGGTGGAGTAAGTACAACTCCAAGTGGTGGTAAATCAGGATCTACTTCCAAGCCAACACATAAAGATACTACACCAAAAAAGGAAGAAACTAATGATGTTGAAGATGTTGATGATACTGATGATGATGTTGATGATGTAGATGATACTGATGATGTAGATGATGGTGAAGATGTTGATGATGATGTTGATGATGGTGAAGATGTTGATGATGGTGAAGATGTTGATGATGATGTTGATGATGTTGATGATGGTGAAGATGGTGAAGATACTGAGGATAATAATGATGATGATGATAATCATCCTGAAATAATAATTGATGATTAATAACCAGATCATCATGTTGATGAAGAACCTCATTTTGTTATTACTCCTGATGGTCCTCATCCCACTGGAGCTGTTATTCCACCTGGAGAAGAAGAGTTCCCTAATGATTGGCAAGTACTCATATTTATTTAATTCTTTAGGGGTTCAGAAAATTATTAGATGCTATCGAAAATCATACTAGAAGATCTTTAGAAACTGGTGCCAATGATGAAGTGAGATCTAATTTAGGATTCATTGATTTCAAATTACATGTTGAATTGGAAAATCAATTCTTTGATAAAACCATCTAATATGAAAAAGAATATTTAGTATTCTTAATTTTAATTATAGGTCAAATAAGTCAACTAATTAACAACCAGAAGATAAGCCTCTATTTTGTGTGGAGCTAGATTAAAATAAATTACTGTGGCTCATCAAGTTGCTTTGAAAGTAAACTTTAGTTTAATTTTAAGGATATTGATGCTGCTAAACAATTTTATGAAGAACAAAGAAAGTTGAAACAAGAAGAAGTTAATACCTTTGATGATGTTTATCGCATCTATACCACACAAGTGAATCATTGATACATATATATTATTTAGATAAAAAATTAGATTAAAATTATATAAATTACTTTTATTCAATTAGTTAAATTTCATAAATTTTTGTTCAAAAAAAATTGAAGTAAAGAATCGTTGAAGTAAGTTAAAGATAATGTGTTTAATCATTTAATTAATTATGGATAGTACCTAGTATGCTTTACCCCCTTATCACTATCGCTGGCTTAATGGTAAATTATATACCTAATGTCTATGTTAGGTGATGAGTATGAAGATCTACTGACCAATGGAAGAGATCCTACGATACCTATGTTTGATGAACATCCCGAAGAAATTTATTATGAACCAAAAAGTAAATTTTATAAATTCATAATTAGATGGCTATTTATACTTTTTAAAAAAAGCCTCTTTAAGAAATTTAGGATTTCCAAGGCTTAAGGACAATTCCAAAAAAGTGTTTAAGTGGAAAAAGATGAATTTCTAGACTCCCTTACCAAAACACTGTCCAAAGGTTTCTTACATAGTATGTAGTACAACGACCTGCCTTGATGTTCCTCATTATCGTATGCATATTGTTTAACTTTTCAATTAACGAGATGAAGAAGGTGTATTGCTCTGCCATGTCTTGTAAATTTGCAATCGTCTCTCTCCTATTTAGACAGTCAAAGATAAGCCCCCGATTTCTTTTGAAGAGTACGAAGAAATCAGAAATTGTAAGAAACGTCTTAGTGATTGTATGGAAAAGTCTATGGACATTATACTTGAAGTATAAGATTTACAAATGAGAACTGCTTTACTTGATGATGATACTAATTATATTCAATAAAAATTGCAGTCCAATGAACAACGATTATAAAACATGAAATTATACGAGGATATGCTTAAGAAATATGAATAATATCTTAATGCTGTCATGGAAGGATATGAAGTTATTCGTAGATATGATGATCTCTGATATGCATTAATAATAATTAATTATGTAACGAAAGCTTCATGATAGATCAAGTTCCACAGCAGAGACCAATATACGTCGAAAAGAACTTGTCGATCAAACTTACGACAAAATCTTCTTCTGTGATGATCGAGAACGAATGCAATAAGAATTATAACAAATCAAAATTGAAAATAATAAGCTCGTGAATGAGAATACTAAATTGAAAACTTAAATTATATTATTTGATAAAGATCTTGTTAGGTATGAAAAATTATGTGGAGGATCAATAAATAAATCCTCTGATTTACTCTTAATTCAACTTCGAAAACATAACAAGGAATTGTCATTATAATTAAAGGAAAAAATTGAAATGATTGAGCACCTCAAAAGGAGTGCTAAAATAACTAAAATCGCTGAGCTTGAATGTGAGAACAAAGTCTAAATTGAAGAATATGCTAAATTGAAATCTTCCTATGAAAATGCTATTAAATAAATAAATGATTTGAATCAGAAAATATTGTGGTTCCAAACACTTTAAGTTGACATTTAAAAATTATAAAGACTCAACGAAACTAATTCAAACGAGAACAAAAATTTGAATACAAAAATCTAATAGCTTGAAGAGATGCTAAAACAATAGCAAGTAAAATTTTACTTAGTATTCATAGATTTTGAATAAGACTAATATTTAGTAACATGAAAAGAAGATTAATATCTTGTAAACATAAAACAAGAAGTTAATCTCAGAAAAAACTAATTTAAAAGTCACTATAAAAATGCTTTAAGATAGAGAAAAAGCATTTGTAATTTTAAAGAAACCTTCTTCCCACTAAAAATTAAGTGCTTTTCTTTAATTAATTTTACACGAATTAAAGTTTAAATTGATACTGAGAGGTATAACAGTAAAACAATTAACTGAAATGTTTGATGGTTTAAAATAATAAGCCAAGGAATAGAATGTGTAAATTAAATTGGATGATTTTCATCATATACTGAGTCAGTAATAATATGGGTATTAAATTAGGGAACCATTTTCTTTTACTGATAATAAAAAGATTCTTTAAATTCTCAACTGTCTTACTGGTAGTGGAGATATTCTGATTGAATAATTTTTAAATCTGATTAGTACATATGAGACATTTAATAATTTCGATTTTGAGTAGGAATAAGTAAATATGCAAGAATAATTAAATAAAAATAAACAGAAGATTTTAGATTATTGGAACACGAAATAAGTAGTGGATTACTACGAGGTATAGAAGATGATAAATTCTGTGGGGCTACAATTCAACAATTATAGTTAATTATTTTACAATTTGAATGTAAAAATAATGAAATACAAAGTTATTTGAAAAATCGAATGAGGACTTACAAAATATAAAAGTGTCAGATACATTAGATCCATTTTTAGATGAGGATTAAGAAATCTTAGAATTTAATGGATTAAAAAAGCAAAGTAATTAACCACCGAGAATATCGGAAGTTTCAGACGAGGAACATTATGAGTAATATGATTAATGAATCTTAAATGTATATAAATTTCTATATTCAAATATAAGTGATTCTAAATAACAAACAATCAAATGTGTCTCTTGATCTATCTTCATCACCAATAAACACTTTAACTTCAGCTTTTTCCATTTCTCCAACTCTATGAATTTATAATGTGATATCTTAGATCTATTGTGCTTTGAATAGATATCTTGTTTCAACAAGCTAGGGGATAGATCAATAATTACTTTTAAGATTTAGGTATTGGAGGATTTAAAAATTAAGAGGACTTCATTATTTTATTTGTTAGCGTATTTAACAATGTAAGTTTTCATTTAATCCCTTGCAGCTTAGATATCAAAGACCTAACTAATAGGAGGAACTGTTGGTGAAATGTTCAAAATCCATCCTCTGACTAATTCATGATTTTATTCATCAACACAAGTCACCATAACCTTATGAATCTATTCAGTGAATAATCTCACACATAAATTAGCAATGTTGATTTTTCCTGGTAATAAATTGACCAATTAGTCATATGGTTAAGGGAACCACACACATATAGGATGAGAAGAATAAAATCTTACCTATCTAGAAATTTCAACATGAACAGTTAATTTTGTGTTTTGAACTTGGCCTAAAGGTACTTCAATTCCAATACTAATATAAAGTATATAATGAATAAAAATACCCAGCTAAACTTGTAAGTTTTATTTACCAATTGGCTATCAACTCTTTGAAATAAGTATCTTAATATGCTAAGATATAAAAAACAGTCTATTTATTAACCTCAGGCATTCTTATACTAATTCTAATTTCAAAATCATTAGCCCATTCAACAACTAATTAATCATTATTGCAAAATAAAATAGGTTTCTTANCATATGAGACATTTAATAATTTCGATTTTGAGTAGGAATAAGTAAATATGCAAGAATAATTAAATAAAAATAAACAGAAGATTTTAGATTATTGGAACACGAAATAAGTAGTGGATTACTACGAGGTATAGAAGATGATAAATTCTGTGGGGCTACAATTCAACAATTATAGTTAATTATTTTACAATTTGAATGTAAAAATAATGAAATACAAAGTTATTTGAAAAATCGAATGAGGACTTACAAAATATAAAAGTGTCAGATACATTAGATCCATTTTTAGATGAGGATTAAGAAATCTTAGAATTTAATGGATTAAAAAAGCAAAGTAATTAACCACCGAGAATATCGGAAGTTTCAGACGAGGAACATTATGAGTAATATGATTAATGAATCTTAAATGTATATAAATTTCTATATTCAAATATAAGTGATTCTAAATAACAAACAATCAAATGTGTCTCTTGATCTATCTTCATCACCAATAAACACTTTAACTTCAGCTTTTTCCATTTCTCCAACTCTATGAATTTATAATGTGATATCTTAGATCTATTGTGCTTTGAATAGATATCTTGTTTCAACAAGCTAGGGGATAGATCAATAATTACTTTTAAGATTTAGGTATTGGAGGATTTAAAAATTAAGAGGACTTCATTATTTTATTTGTTAGCGTATTTAACAATGTAAGTTTTCATTTAATCCCTTGCAGCTTAGATATCAAAGACCTAACTAATAGGAGGAACTGTTGGTGAAATGTTCAAAATCCATCCTCTGACTAATTCATGATTTTATTCATCAACACAAGTCACCATAACCTTATGAATCTATTCAGTGAATAATCTCACACATAAATTAGCAATGTTGATTTTTCCTGGTAATAAATTGACCAATTAGTCATATGGTTAAGGGAACCACACACATATAGGATGAGAAGAATAAAATCTTACCTATCTAGAAATTTCAACATGAACAGTTAATTTTGTGTTTTGAACTTGGCCTAAAGGTACTTCAATTCCAATACTAATATAAAGTATATAATGAATAAAAATACCCAGCTAAACTTGTAAGTTTTATTTACCAATTGGCTATCAACTCTTTGAAATAAGTATCTTAATATGCTAAGATATAAAAAACAGTCTATTTATTAACCTCAGGCATTCTTATACTAATTCTAATTTCAAAATCATTAGCCCATTCAACAACTAATTAATCATTATTGCAAAATAAAATAGGTTTCTTATCTGGTGCTGGTACAGTGTATCCATAAAGTGCTGGGAATTAGATGGATACTTATCGATTATCTCTTTCATAAAATCTATAAGCATGATCTATAGTATTATTATGAGGAAATATTTTGATTCTCATTCCCCCAACGCATTGGCCTTCTATTGTATTTATAAACACAGCAACTTATCTTGGATAACTGTTTTAAATGAGAAATTGTTTGCCTTTGATTGTAAACAATTCTTCAGTCTTTTATAATTCAGTCAATTCTTAATTAACTTCTCTAAAAGTTTAATATTTAAATAAAAGTGTGACTTTTTCTTTAGCTGTTAAAAACATAGTAAAGTTATTATTATTTGCTTATATCATATTGAATTCCTAAGGTTTTGAATGATTGTACAAATCGACATAATATTTCCATTCTACAGGTTGATGAATTAAATGAATTTCTTAAATTCCTGAACACTTAACTTCTTAATCATCAATACAAATAACGAAGTTCTAGCCTGTTGCATAAGGATTCCTAAATTCAAGTTCAATTATTTCAACTTTCCCAAAGAATGGATATATCACTTTTTCATCACTTAAATGGCTTTATATGACTGAATGAACAAAGGCATTTTTGGATAAATCTTTTCTCTTAGTTATTTCCATAAGAGTCTTAGTACTATTATTATTTGTATTATTAGGCATTTCTTATCTTCTTATTCTTCTGATCCTTTCTTTGATTCTTTCATTTGGATCTTACTTAATTAGATCTTTCTCCTCATCCTCAAGAATATGCAAAGGTTCAACTCTTTTTGTTGAAATCACCTTTCTTTTCATCTAACTGTTATTATCCAAAGCCTCAGTAACTCTATCTTCCTTTCCAACACATTTAATTAATACTTATAATTCTCCTTTAATCTTCTTAAACTCCTTATCAATTACATCAGCCTTCCTCATTACAACAGATGCATCCTAACCTTATCTAAGTAATTATCTCAAAGGTAATCTAATAGTTCCAAATATCATCATAGAATCATAATCCCATATCTCTATTGTTATGCATTTATTAAACAAATATTCACAAAAATACTTGTAAGCTTTTGGATATCCAATTGAAGAAGGCTCAATTTCAAATTTAAATACAGGTTCTTTGTAAGAAGCTCCTGTCTTAAGAAATTATTCTCTTATCAAAAGAAATGGTATTGATTATTCCAAACATCTTGTATAAGAAGATTTGTCAAATCCATTCTCATAAATTAAAGGTTCAGTAACATATTCTGGAAAATCATAAAAATTGACTATCATAAATAATCTAGTAGGAATTCTTGATTCTTCTGAATAATGGTACACTGTTGGTTCTAAATCTTTTGATTTCATAGTTATTCTTGGTTTAAATGAAAGTAATTATATAAAAACTGTAATTGCTTATCTATGATCAGCTAATTCATATTGAAGTGACTTTTGCTTTATTTCATCATTTTCTACATAATCTGTATGCTAAATAAATAACTCTCTCACTCCATTTTGACTCAAAAATGCTATATCTCCTCTAGAAAGTGCTTAGCCTCCAAATTAAGCTTCAACCATTAAATCTTATTATTGAGTTTTATAAAATGTCTTTCTAGGAACTGATGTCATTGACTCTATTATTCTCCACTTTTCTAATTCCTTTTAGTCTTACAATACTTATTATTAAGCTAATAAAGATGCTGATGTTGGTTATGCCTTGGTTAAATACTATTATTAGGTTTAATTTATATCTGTCATCATTTTTTTTAAATCATCATATTATTCTAATATTTTCTATATTTCCTCTTCATGTTATTTTTTAATTGTTTCCACCATCTTTTAATATTCTTATTCTCTTTATTTATCAATTTTAAGTTTATTTTCAAAATCCATTGCCAAATTAGTTGCACTAACTTATCTATCTTATTATAATTCTATGATTATTTAATAATTAATTTATACATTTCAAAGTATTCTCTAACTGTTTTATTTTTCTTTAATCATCATCCATTCCTAATTATTATCCCCCTTATTATTCAGGTAATTTCGCTAAACTAGGAGCATCCATAGGTTAAAATACTTATTAATTTATAATGGGACCAGGTAGATTTTAAGTTTGAATAGATCCAAAATTTATCTTTCCTGAAATTGTTATTGGATATTTAATATCACTCAAATCAACTAATACTTAATTACTAAGAGATCTTCCTGGCCCAACTATAAATTCTTCTTCAAAAACAGACTTAGGTACTAAAGGTAACCAACCACACAATACTGTTGTTCTTTATTTACCAAGATTAGTAACCATAAATTCAACATCATATTCTAATTGTATGATAAAGACTCCTAATTTTGGTTCCTAATAAATCCCATTTACATCTAAAGCACCCTTAAAAGTTAATTTCTTATAATCAACTTTCTAATTATCAATACTTTTTTAAAAAGAGGATTCTTCCAATGTAATAAAATTATTTAATCCTCTTGTATTTGTATAATTCCATCCATTATGAAATGTGAATACCAATCTCTTAGCCAAAAAATGTACATCATTTGGTCCATCATCTTTGTATTTAACTTCCTTATACTTCTTTAGATACTCTGATATCAAAAGATCAACTGATGATGGAACCAATATTTCTAGAGATGTTACATATGCTATTTATTCTTACATAAGTGACAATTATTGTATTATTTGATATCCATGTACTCCTAATAATTCATCTCCATATCCACAAAGACATCCTTCTGGAATCAAATTTTTTATCTAAGTAAATTCCTTGTTCTCAATTATTTCCATCCATAATGTCTATCCAACAGTTTCTAAATTAGTTTGATTGCTAATCAAAAATCTTGATGAACCCCTTTTTAAAGTATATTTTAATTCTTAACCAATATCACCCAAACACCAACCAATAATTTATCTATTTTATATAACTTGATCTTTTTTCTCTAAATGTTTAGATTATTATTACCAAATAAGACAATTTCTGCTGCAATTTAAATCGATTCAATTTATCTCAAATGAAAATAACAGACAACCTCAGGATGTTCCATTTATTAATTTACTTAAGAATAGTTCAATTCCAAAAATGGAGATTCATATGTTCTACCAAAAAATTCCTTGATGCTTGAATTATACAAATTTAATAGTATTCTTATTGATTGTTAAACATCTTTTTTGGGTTGAATGTTATATACATCTCTAATTTTGATTTTGTAACAGAGAGACTCAAGATGTGAATCCTTTTTTATAGGTGGAATAGTTTTATGAATTTTAGCAAACTTATACCACCTCTTTAGGTATGATTATTCATCATCTAATATTTCAGACATTTTAATTTTATTAATTTTATTATATGAGTGAGTTTGTATAATTAGATGATGAGTAAATCACTAAATATTAGACATTTTACAAAAAACTTAGAATAGATATGGAAAAAGCACAATAGAAACTTAAATAATTATAAACAAAACAAGAAGACTATTAAGTTGTTTTAGAATACATAAATAACAATTAAGGATAATCTTAAATGAAAATGAATGTTGGTGCGAATACATTCTTAGATGTTGAATTGTAATACAACCAATAGTAATGAATAGAGCAAATCCAAAATTATTAACTTTAGATGTGGGAATGAATATCTTAGTTGAATTGAATTTTCCAGAAGCAGAGAAAATAATCGGAAAATAACTTATAAGTCTTGAATAGAAAATTGAGGAGCAAAAGAAAACAATTCAAAGTATTTAACAATATACAGATTAAGTTGAAGAGATATTGTTATAATTTAAGTGATTTTAATTTATAAAGTATCATTTAGTTTTAATTAACCAAAAACTATTGATCGGATCAAATTTGGTTAATGCTATTCTTCTATGATTATCCATTGAACCATTTTCATTTGTTCTTGATAGATACAATTTCGATAATGCATGACGTAATTCTAACATAGAATAAATTAATTTACTAACAAATGTATTTTCTTATAGAATATCTGTTCCTATTTCAATTTACCAAATAGCTTAATCTTTCATAGTTTTGGTAATTAAAGAACCTACCTTATATTCTCCTTATAAATTCTCTTCGGCCACTAACAAGGTTTCAGTAAACAAATGACGTAACTAATGATATATATATATTGATTTACTACTAACTTATCCTAATTCACAATAGGACCATCATGATTTAATATTAATTCCCATTCTTCATACATTTCTATACATTCCATTCCAACTGATACTTCATACATACCTCCCTATTTTATAGCATGTGTCTATAAACTCCATGTTCTAGCTGGATTATAAATTATCAATGGAACCTACTAAGACACTTACTTTGTATCCTTTGAAGCTTAAGGAGATGGAGCAGTAGATTTATATTGAATTTATCGATCCTCTTGTATTATACTTTCCTCTGCTATTGTTTTCAAATTATCTTGTACTATCACAGTCGCATATTTATAAGGAAGACTGCTTTGTGAATTGGTAGCTTAACTTATTAAATTATTATAAGATGGAGAAGATTTAATCAAACTATCAATTCTACCTGAATTTCTATGTTCTGTCTCCTTACTCTCACATAATCCCATTTATTAAAAATATATTTAGAGTATATTTTCACATCTTTTATAAATTACATTAAGTAGGAATGACGTAAGCATATTTCACTAAATTCATAAGAAATAACTCTAATTTCTTTATGCTTTATTATAAATCATTAGTTCTTAGGATTTAATGGATCAATTTTCCACTTTACTTATAATTTTTTTATTTTTACCTATTTGTAAATCATTTCCATTATTTAAGAATGTCTAAGTTAAGGATTTTCCTTTTAAACTTTCCCTAATTTTTAACGACAATATTCCTTAAATTTCTATTATAATATTAAATACATACCAATTATTAAGGACCTTTCCCATCAATAGCATCTAGAAATTGACCTATTCCATCAGCATCTATAATTTATTCATATTTTTCTTTATCTAATTTTTACTATTCCCTTAATACATGATTCTAATTCTTTCCTATTGTCTATATTTTTTATAATAAATCATTTTTTACTTCATCAAAATCTTCTTTGTCTGAATCCCAAATTTCTTCAAGCTTTTCTAAATCTATTTATTATTGCTATTAATTTTATTAAAGAAATTAATTTTCATCTTTTTCTTGTTTTTATTACTCTTAATCTTCTTCATCATCATTGTCATTCTCTTCATCTTCTAATTCTACATTCTACAAACGTTAAACTAATCTTTGCTCCTACTCTTGTTTTAACTATTTCTTAGTTATTACTCCCTTATATTATTTATCTATATAATATACTATATATATATATACTTGATTCTATTGAATTCATTTCACTCTCATATAACTACTTCTTTTCTTCTTGCTTCCTTCTCTTATTCTCTTCATCTATTTCCTTCTATCTCTATCTCTCTTATTTCGATATTATATTCTTATCTGTTTCCTTCCAATATTCTTCTTCTTCCTTCTATTTCTTTTTTACCTTTGCACTTTCCTTTTTCTCCACTTCTCTCTCTCTAGCAGCTTAAGCTCTTTTATTTATTATAAATTTTATCTTTTACTTTGGATTTGTAGAAAACTTCTTTGGCATATAAATAATATATGGTTGTGTATATTAATAATATATATAACAGATCAATTATAAGTTTACCTCATAAATTTTTAATGTGAGAAAAACTATTTGGATTCTTTACTCCCTTATATATTTAATATCTATATCTCAGATGCCAATTATGTTGAACAATTTTTGAATTAAATATATAATTTATAGCTTATTTCTTTATAAAGATTTGACTATTTATACATCTATAATCATACCTTATTATTCTGAATGCTCTTCTGTACTCTTCTTCCTCTTAATCATCAGATTATTACAATAAACCACTAAAGATCTTTATATTTAGTAATTGTTTTTTATATTGAGAAATCTTATCTATAAATTTCACAACTTTCAATTAATCTTATAAGATTTAAAAGCAAATATTTTATTCATTCTTGCATGCAAAAGTTATTATACTTTTACAATAATTCTTTGGAATATTTTTAGTATCCTTTTAATCCTACATCAAACTTACCCCTCTTCTCTTGTAAATGGGAAGCTTGACCTTATGAACTCTAGGACCTTCTTAAGTTTAATAGCATTAAATCATAGAACTCGTATAAGGAAAGATACACTCACATCTACTAATTAAATCTGTTTATTTATGACCTAAATGAACCTATGTAATATATAGAATGTACCACAAAGTCATTATAAGATATTTAAATTACAAAAGGATATTTTGGTTAATTGTGAGGTTAAATTTAAGCAACTAACAAATTCTGCAAGGCCTTCCAAAATTTTTAAATTATCTACTAGTACTATTGAAATTATATCACATTTTGACTAATTAATCCAGCAAATACTTATTATTAGGAAACAAAGAAATCTATTTTGGTATGCTCTCATTATTCATGGCTTGCTAATCTTCTTATTTTGTACACAAGGAATTCATTCCAATTAATTAATCAAATCTTATTATAATAAACTAACACAAATATCAAATTCGTTATCCAAGTTGGCTTTATATATCTATTTTATATATATCAAAATCATGTTTTTTGGTTTTAGGAAAGCCAACCTAACCTTAACTTGCTCTTCATACCCATTTTAAAAAAAACTTTCATTTATGAAACTAATTTTTTTTTTTTTTGATGCTTGTCTTACTTTTTATAATAAAAATTCAAATCTATCACACCTTTTCTAAAATGAATTACAAATACTTTTTAAGATTTACCATGTAAAAATATTATTTCCTACTTTTATCTCAATTCAAATAAGGTCTATATTTAATAATAAGTCTTTACGATCTTTAGAAAAGTTAAATGATTTGATATTAATTCAAAACAAGATTTTAGTTTAGTTTACTTTTCTCATAATTAGCTATAGAATTGAATTAAGACTCTTCAGAATAGCATTTCGAGTATAATTTATAAAATATTCATAATAATAATTTATTGAATGGTAATTAAGAGTAAGTATTAATTATATGATTTTAAAAGAAAATTTTATACCATATTAAATTAAATAAATTATTTTTAAGTCTTTTTTTAAGTCTTCATTCGATCTTAAAAAAGGTTTTAATTTATTCTAAACAATATTACTTCCTTAATTTTTAAATTACATAGTAAAAAATAAAGATATACTATATATTACAGAAATTGAAATAAGGATGCTTTATCTTGATGAGAACAGTATTAGACATTTTAGTTAATTTCGTATTATGATGAAAAAATTATCAATAATGTAATTAAGAAAACCTAATCATAAATAAAGAAAATATAAGAAAATTGATATTTTCGTATTAACGATGAATTAGATTAAATTTGAAAAAAATAAAATATAATTAGAGTATAGATTCTGAAATTATAAGATTAAATGTGATTGAAGCTTTTTAAAGAGAATCTCTAATTAAAAATAGTGGAAGTAGAATATTTCTTGATAAAGCAGGGATTTTTTAAGAATTTGAATTAAAGTGGTTATATTTATAAAAAAAGAATCTAAAAAGTGGAAAAGAGGATAGATTGTAAGGGAAAAGAATAATAGATATGAATGATGGATAGTAATTCAAATAATCGGATAATAAAATTATATAATTAATATATATACAAATGAGTGTAGGATTAACTAAGATGAATCCTTATTGTTAAATAAATCGTGTACAGTTAAGAAATGGTAGTGTTGGGCCTAAAATATAAGCAAAGAAAAGGTTGGATTCAGATCTTAATTAATCATAATTCACTCCTTCTTATAAAGTAGGTTTTATTTAGATTTAGCAAACGCCAACAAATTTTGAGAGATGTCATTTAGATATGTTTGAAGATAAGGTAATGTAATTAACAATGAGGAATAGTCGAAACCAACAGATTCATCGATGAATTCAACACAGTTGCGAAAGAGTCCTTCATTTAGAATGAAGAATTATAGACATATAACACCAGGAGCTAGAGATGATATTAGAAGATAAACAAATTTTTAAAGTTCTGTAAGAACATTTTATATGAATCTTAAGGCAGGCTTTCAAATAGAGAGTAAGTGCGATGGAATTACTATAATTTTAACTTGGGACAGATGATGAATAATAATAAGTTAGACATACATAACCAGTTAAAAAGATAATGGCAACTCCATCTTCATCTAGTTAAACAACTTCTGTTCCAAAATATAATATAGATCAAACAATATTAGAAGATAATAAAGATGCTAATTTAGAAGAAGTTCATTTTTTTTAAGTTGAAATGCAATAAAAGTATAAAAGATGGTTAGAAAATATTGAGAAGAAGTTAAAAAAGTGAATTTCATCTACTTATATATAAATTCAATTAAAAATGAACATTTGTTCTATCCGTCATATCCCATACTCAAATAAAAACACTAGAAGAAAAAATATAATAGATTAGAATAGAGCCAAGAGTTCTTAGGAAACAAGATTGCATTCAGCAACTCATTATAGGTGTACAACATAACAAAACAACAATCTTACTCCAAATCAACCCAATATGCAATTATTTGAAGTATGAACAGATATCTTTTGAAACTTAGATTCAACCATATGTTGGCCAACTCATTAAGGTACTTATTATACCAAATCAATTTAGAATTAACAATAATAGTTTGTCTCTACACAAATTAAAAAAAATCCATCTTTTAGAGTTAAAAATTATCATCCTTAAGAGATTGTCAATAATTTAGTATAACAATCTAAGTAATCGTTTTCCATTAATCATATAGCGTTGAAAGAATCAATCGCATTAATTTTTTGGGTGATCTGCTTCAATAGATGGATGGAAGCAATCAGCAAACTAAATTATCTATTGTTACTGAATTAGTAACAGTACCTAAAAAAACAACTGCAGTAGTATTCAATTTTTAGAATGAAAAGGAATAACATATAGAAGAATTACATTTTTATTTAGTTGAATCATAATAAAGAATCAAATAACATACCTAAGTTTTAGAATAATAAAAATATCTTAGTTGATAAACTTTTATGTATTCATTATATATATTCACTATTATTTTTAACATAGATATTTACTTTCTTATAAATACATATAAATAAAAAGCTTTATACTTTTGATTCTACATTTTAGTATTAATAATCTTTCGAACATCAAAAATTGGTAGATAAACTATATAATCATGAATAATCAATTTAAAAAAGATATTGTAAAAATAGATATAACGAAATAGGAAATAAAAATTAGAGAGATTTAATAAAGAATAATAAAATAAAGGTATTTAAGATACAAAATAAGAAGTAACTATACAATAGAAGCTATGAAAAAGAATAATTAAGAATTATAGAAAACCTAAAAAGATTAACAATTTCAGCAAGATTTATTGGATAGTACTTTTGATTAAGTAAGATTGATAATAAATTAAATAGAATGATTAAATTAAATAAATAGACAGAAAATAAATTATTATAACCAGTAATAGAATGGGTAAATAAATCATTTAAACATAGATATTGTATAAAATATAGAAGATGATTGATAAATTTTCAATTGTGTTGGGAATGATAAAATTATTTTTTTTTAAAGTATAGATATAAGAAATAAGATAAAATTGATATGATTATATTAGAGAGATATGTAGATTTGAACAATATTTTATTAGAAAAATAAATAATGATATAATAAAGTAGATATTTTTTAAAACCATTAAAATTTATTAGGAATCGTGAGCGATTTTAAAAATAGATAATATTATACATCTTCATCTTCAAGATAATATACATCAGGTAAATGATAATGTTAGAAGTAAAACTTAAGAAAAAGTAGAATAGATAATTAATCGTGAGACACCAAAAGTTTAGGTGAAATAAGTTTTTTATATTATGTTAGACAAGAACAGTAGAAGTAGAATAGAGAAATATATAATAATATCCAAGAATGCAATCTTAATAAATATTGAAGACTTAGACCTAAGGTTTTGTAGGTGGTTAAAGTTATGTTTCTAATTTTGGAGGAATATTTTAGATTGGATATTAAGGGAATTATTAGGTTTAATAAAATTGTGTAGCAACCTGATAATTATACATGAATGTGACAGAAGTATCAAAGGAGGAAACAGAAGCACCATGGAGATTAGAATATGAATATTTATAATCTTTAATTGCAGAATTAGAAAAAAGAAAGGAAGTTTAAATAGTAGAGAAAATAGTGACAGATAATTCATAAATTGAATTATTAGAATCTCAATTAAGATAATTAAGAACAGAAAATAATTAGTTGACAATTCAATTATAATCAATGAGAGGAGAAATTTAATTGAAGAGTTCATAAGCTGATGACTTAGATGCAAAGAAAAAGAATTTTTTAATTTGAGACTTAAATTTGAATAATAAATCAGAGATTATGAGGATTAGATTAGAAGATTATAATAAGAAAATAC
Organism: Paramecium sonneborni; assembly: GCA_905182985.1. Taxonomy (NCBI): domain Eukaryota; phylum Ciliophora; class Oligohymenophorea; order Peniculida; family Parameciidae; genus Paramecium; species Paramecium sonneborni. The sequence continues at coordinate 367,134 of CAJJDN010000052.1, forward strand.
AATTTAAGTAAAAAAAATGAAGATTTGATTTAAAAGATAAGAAATTTGGAAGTGAAATATATTAATAGTATTAGGTCAAATTAGCAATGTTATCTTCAGAAATAGAGAGATTAAATTATACAATCAAAGTAAAGGAAGGAGATTTAGAAGATTGGAAACTAAGATATACTGATTTAGAATCTTAAGATAAAACAGTTCTTTAAGAAAAAGTAACATATCTTTGTTCAGAAGTTGAAGTTTGGTTAAAGAAATTCATTAAAGTTAATCATGATTATAATGAATGTTAAGAATAATTAATAATTTGTTAAGCTGAATTAGAAGCCTTATAAAAAGCATAACAGAAAGTAAATGTTCTTAATTATTATAATTTTTAGTAAGTTGTAGTAACTACATCAGAGGTTATATCAAGAACTGGTGGAACAACTACTACTTCATCTATTGGATAGACAAGAAGTAGCAGAACATAACAATAATTTTAACCGTGAGATAATCAATATTATACATATATATTAATATATAGATATAATTTATTAATCAATATTTTTAAAATCTTTATATATTCATATTATTGAAATGGAGGATTCTTTAGCATACAAATTATGTACTCCTTTACCATTACCACCTTTAAAAAACACTCTGACATAATAATAAATCACCAAAGTCTGTTCTGATATTACTTGCGATAAAAGACCATTTATTTAATCTCCAGAAGATCCACAATTGTTTCATAATGATCATCTTTCCAAAATTATCGATGTCGAAGCATTTGTACTTTTTTTATTTTATTTAAGACCTCATAATTTTGTGAAGAAATGTCTAGATTAGCTAATCAAAATATTGTTCTCTATTAAGAATTTATGTAAAATAAAGAAAATATCAGTTTGTTGTAAATTTTAGAATAAGGGGAAGCTCATTTATAAAAAATTGATGAAATGGTTATTAGATAAAAAGTAATTTAATTATTTATAATTCTTAGACTGAATTAGCTATTGATATTACTAATCTTTAAGAAAAGATAATGGTTGTAATTCAATCAATAAAGGAGGAAAATATGAAAAGACTTGATAGTTTTAATGAGTAATACAAATAATCCTTTATCACATTAAAGGCAAATATTGATTAATTTTTCCTATTGTCCAGATAAAACTTTTATTATTCAAATTAGAATACATTTTAATATAAATTGGCATCTTTAGGTACACCAGATGCGCAATCATTTTTATCGAATTTAAAAAGTCATTTGAATAAAAGCAAATAACTTTCATAAGGAAATGTTACTCCATTATAAATGTTAACTGATTTACAAACTTTAGCAAGATTCTTATTATAAATGACTAATTCTCCTCCAAATTATGATAAACTACAAAATCCATAGACAAATATATTAGATTCAGTAGTAAATGAAGTTGGATTTGTATTAAATAATGTTGTATCTGCTAGACTCTATATACCTTTTGGCAGTAATAAAGAATTATCTTAAGTTTAGACAGGAGAAAACAATTTATAACTATAAATGGCAGCTAGAAATATAGATAAGTAATAAATATAATAGATTTAGTTTCTAATTAAAACCAACTAAAAAGTTTTCAATAGGAGCATAAATATCTTGTATTCTATCAATTTTAGATAATTTATTTGCAATTGGTTGTTAAAATGATAATCACTTAAGAATATTTGATACAACATAAAAAAAGATATCGACATTATTTGGTCACACTTAAAATATAGTATATTTAGAGAAGATTTGTACTACTGAAACAAATAGTAGATAATTTGTATCTTTAGGTTAGGATAAATTATTGATTGTTTGGAATATTGATGATATAATGATTTCTACATAACCCAGAGTGTTTAGAAAGATTTAATTATCATAAATGGCAAATAATGCTTTAGATTTAAAAGATAATACACATATAGCATTTAGTGATTTAAATAGAGATATTAATATTTGTAATTTCTACACTTAAAAGATTGGTACAAATAATACAAAACATTTAAATAAAATTAATGGATTGACACTTTTAAAAAAAGGTGAGAAATTCATCTCTTATTCATCTGATTCAATTATCAATATTTGGAGACTAATGAAATATGGTTCTTCTTAAGATCCTGTTTTAATATGTGATTAGAATTTACATGATCCCCTTTATGGTTCTATCAGTTAGATATTTATTACAACATAATGGCCAGGTCATTGTATTATTGTTTCAAATGAAGGAGCAGTTAAATTATTTGATTTTAATAAGTAATTTTATAATTTATTATCTATTTAGAAATTGTATTGTATTTTCTAAATTTGGAAATAGAAAAATATCTAGTACTTTAATGGAAAGTGTTTTAATTGAAGTTTCTGATTAAAAAAGTATATTTCTTAATTAAAGTAAGTTAATCCTCCAATTTGGTTGATTACATTTAGTTTCAATGATAATGTTGCAACTTAACATCATTTGAGTATGAATCCTTATGCTATGCATTCATCTGATATCAAATTAGGACATCAATTAACAGTTGCATAATAAATTTATGGTAAACATAAGGTTTAATTATTTACTTAATCCTCTCCTGCTTCAAGTGGAAGTGGTAAAATAGGCACAAATATACTTCTGTTTAGCAGTGATACATCAGATGAATTATTGATGTATGAATTGAAAGGAATTTGAACATTCTAAAACATTCATAAATAGTATATGCATAAAGTTTATATTCTTCTAAATAATCTAAATTAATTATATAAACATTATTTTTCTATTTTATTCAAAGTTCAAATACTTGTGTTTATTACTTTTAATTAGAATTTCTAAAGGATATCAATAAAAATCTATTAAAAAGAATTTCAAGAATTTAAATGATATGTAATGTTATAGTAAAAATTAACAACCCTTTTTTTAAACTTTTGGTATTTACAAGAAGATTATAGTTACATTATAATCTTAAATTTAAATATCATAATTATTAAGTTGATATTTAATAATCCCTAGAGATTTAGAATATATCTTAACAATTCTATTTGAGATTTACTTTTTACTCAATACATTATAATTTGATTTAAATATGTAACTCTCTCCTTTTTCATATTATTCTCATAAAATAGAATTCTGTAAAAAATTACTATTATCTAGCCAAAGAATATCATTTTATTTAAAAAGCCTGAACAATATTGCTTTAAAAAGTTAAAATAAAGTAGTCCCAATATCAAATATAGAATTATTTGTTTAAATGGAAATAAAATTATATATAATAAAATGAAAATTATAAACACTAAAACAATTTTCATTTTTTTTAAGAATAACAAACCAAATAAGATAATAAAAATTAATTATTTATTTCTAAAAATCAGTTATCAATAAACTTTCAAAAATATTCACCATCAAAATAATTAATTACTCCATTTGGTAAACATTAAAGTCTAAGGATAACATATGTTATCATGATAATTAGAGCATATCCAGCTTACATTTTACTACAATTTACTGCCTATATATAGAAATAAGTTGATAGAAATGTAAAGCTATGAAAATTAATAATGATTACACTACGGTTACAAAAAATTCTGCTTCATTTAATTTCTATTCTAGAATTATTGTAGTTACTAAAGCTTTCTGACTTAGATATGAAATAATCAAAACCAATATTACTAATAATCTTAAAATAATTGCTCCAATAAATAAGTAAAGTATAGTTTCAGCAAAAACTTAGGATGATTAGCATAATGGATCAACACAACTGAGTTTGTTATTATAATTACTCATTTCGAATCATGAATATGGCAAAAAGGCAATAAAAAATAGTTATAATACTATATATCATCTTTTCGAATAAGGGAAACTATTTCTTATACTCTATTGAGTACAATAAGCTTTATTGCCTATCTAAAGGTATTTCCATTTTATTAAAATAATTATAAATATAGTTTTTGCTTTTAATATTAATTTTATAAAGAAACAATTCATTCATAGAGATCAGAATTGTTTATTTATCTGAACCGAATATCTGAGTTACAAAAAGTAAGTATCTGATTCATATAATTCAAAGTTTTTTCAATAAATAAAATGCAAAAATTAATTATAGTTTTTGTATAATAATGAGAAATACATTTACTTGTATAGAATAATTATAAGAATATCGTAGGGAATAATAATTTGTATTCCTTTAAGATTTGAATTATATAAATAATTTATATATAGAAAATGACTCTTTCTCATACTATTTAGAATTAAGAAGACATTTAAAGTTTAAAGTCGGAGCATTTATAAATTTTTATTTAAACATCTGAATAGGTTGTTTTAGATAAAATTGAATGCAAGAATTTAATTCTAATTGTGGAGTATGATTTATATATTTATATTTTTTAGGGGATTTTTAAACTATAAGCATTATGCTTCTTTAATTTTATCATTAAATCACTTAAATTTGAGCAGTTTTAAATTGAAATATGGGTAATATGTAATATCAGATAAAATAGTGCAAATAATTAATTTTCAGATGATGATGCTAGAATTTTAGCTAAATTTATTTTAAATTAGAAAAGCCTTGTATCTCTAGATATTCATTTTGATTTAAAGAATCCATTAAAGTAATTATAACCAATTTTGGAAGCAATTAAAATTCATGAAAATAAACTTATGCATTTAAAATTAAATTTTGAGTAAGTACTAAATATTTTAATAGAGATGAATTACCATTATGCTTTAAGGATTTATAATTTATTACATCTAGAAAATTATAGTCCATTTCTTTATAAATTGGATAAGGAGTTTGTCTAGGTTAAAATTGGTCTCATTTTGAAAATTATTTAGAAGATTCTATTTTGAGTGAGCTTTCTTTATTTATAAGTCCATTTAATAAATTAGATAAATCATTTCATTCTTTTTTTAAATGGTTAGAATCATAAACTAAGATTGAAAAGTTAAATATAACTATAGGTGCTCAAACTGATTTAGATAAATAAGCACTCACTTAATTAGGTTTAGCATTATAAAAAATAGAAAATTTAAAATATCTTAATTTAATTTTACATGACACCAGAAATTTATCATAACATTCTTTTGATCAAATTGTAAAATCATTAGGAAAATTAGAAAATTTGAATTTAAATTTAGGGTATAAATATATTTCTAAAATGATAGAAATAATTATGGAATTAACAATTATGATATTTTATACAAAGAAGTGAAAAATATTTCATCTGTTAAATTGTCATTAGGAGCTCATCATAAATTTATTTCACAAGAATTATTTTTAAATTGCAATATTAAGATATTGGATATAAAATTGTTAAAAGGATGTACAATAAAGCAAGGAAGCTTTAAATCTATTGAAAGCTTTCTTGAAAAAACAGAAAAATTGATTATAGAGTTAAGTGATGGAAAAGATTGTTCAGATTTAGATTTAATAGATTTGATAGGTCAAATAACTCCCAATTGTGATATAAGATTAAACACAAACACCTAATATATAAGAAAAGTCAAATAAACATTGTAAATTTAATTGGATACAATTCAATCTATAAAAGTATTGTTTAATACTTTAAGTTAAAAAATGGATTTATTTTAAAATTTAAAAATCTTTATAAAATCTACTAGCATAGAATAAGAATCAATCGATCCTATTATAAAATAATTATAATAATCTCAATTAAAAGTTTTAAGCCTGATAATAAAAAAGATAAATAATTTTAAGTGCAACTAAATGATTGATTTTTTTTAATAAATAGTGATTTTGAAATAATGGACATTCCTATCGATTGAAGTTATGTAAAAATGTATAATGTAATTATATGGAAAATCAGTGGTGAATCAGTAAGTAAATTTTTAAGTGCATTCAGGATTGAAATTAGGATAGTAAGGAATGGAATATATAGCAAAATCATTAAAAAGTATAAACATTACAAAGTTAAGATTAACGATATTGTAAATATAATATGTATCATTGAATTAGATTAGATAATTCTTTGAATGAGTAGGGATTGAAACAAATAACATTGGCTTTGTTAAATAGTGTAAATTTATAGAAAGCATCCCTTTAGATTTTGGATTCTAATTAATAATTATAATAGTATATGAGTAAGATGTAAGCGACGATAAATTAATATATAAAAGATAAGACTAAACTGTAGAAATCTTATTGTTTGTTTTTATAAAAAGAATTAAATAATAATAATAAATAGATATCATAGTAGATGCTTGTAGGAGTGGCAGATTACTTGATTGAGGATGTAGTTTTACCAGTTCCAGCTGCAGGATAATATCATAATCAATAAGGAGGATTTGGATCAAGTTGGAATCCATAATAAATAGTAGAAATATTTGGTTAATGAAAGATAGAAAAAATTATTAAATTATTTATAATTAAATCATGCGAATTATTTTTAAGATGAAGATTTTTTAGATCTGGGAGGTGTAAATTATCTTTTTCTTAATAGTAGTTCATCATTATCTATAACTACATATTTAGCATATCCTTTCTTTCTTTAAGTTGCTTCTTCTAAATCAATCCATCTTGGTTCTGAGGTAGAATTGGCTGGTAAGATAACTTTAGGAATGATTTCACCTCTTTTGGAAATTGTGAGCATAGCTTAAGTTTAAATAAAATAGTGTTACATCCTTTATTATTTTAAGAGTTAGCACCATAATCTGGACATGAGAATACTGTAATAACATTATTATTTTATCTTTCAAATCCTTCTTGAGTTGGTTCATGAGATCTTATAATAATGTTTAAATTATTTTCTTATAAGAATTTACTTACTCTATTAGTACCAAATCTTATAGTTTATTTATTTTAAAATATATCTCTTTCTGGATTTGGTAAATTTTCTAATTCTTCTTCAGATAGACATGGATCAGACCATAATAATTCCAATGCAATTTTTTATTAATACTAAATAATTAAAATAAACAATTTACAGTTTTAGGATCATGTACAATCTCTAAAGGTCTTTAAATAAGTTCAATTTCATCTACAGTTCGCATAGTTTATCCAATACCACCATGAACACATAATATTTTATCTTCTATAACTGCTGCTAATGGTAAATATTAGAAAACTCTATTAATTCTTTAATAGATGCTATTTGGATCCATGATATCTTCTGCAAATTTAAGAAAACATTCATCTGCAAAACCATAAATTTTATTAACTTTAGAATCTTCATGATGTCCTCTTAGTAAATGAATTTAATCAGCATATTTTAATTTCAAGGTGAATAATAAAAGGACAATTTCAAGAGATCTTGTTCCTCTATCTATATAATCACCTAGAAATAAATAATCTTATGAATCAATATCTCCATTATATAAATTATCATATGGAGCTTTAAAATGATCAAAGAATCTCATTAAATCTAAAAATTGACCATTTAGATTTCCATATATTTTAATTGGTCTTCTTAATCTTAAAACAATTGGTTCTTTATCTAAAACTCTTTAAACTTCATCACATAATTTAATAATCATATCTTTTTTGATTCCAGTTAATAAATTAGAATTAGGAGGAATAGATTAATAATCTTTAGGTATTAATAAATTTTAAATGAAAGGTTAACATAATTAATCTAAGAATTATGATTTATTTTATGAATTTGGATCTTAAAATCCTGCTCCTAATTTTTTATGTTCATCTTGCAATTTATCAATAGGTACTTTTTTAACTTAATTAGTTATATCTTCTTCTGGTCCATAAGTCATAGCAACTATAGCTTAATTAGCTAATCTAATATTTTTATTAGTTGCACTAGATACTCGTACTTATTAATTATTATTTTAATCTAAAATAAATAATAAAATTATATACTTTTACTAGAATTTTATTATTATTAATTAGTTCTTCTAAATTAATCTTAAGTTTATGTTTAATTAGTAGGAGGTCTAGGATTGAATGATTATGTAAATGATTAATCAGTTCTAAGAGTATTCATTTATCTCAATAATTAAGGAGTTTAAGCAAATCTGGTTTATAGATTTAATCTTAATATACCTTCAGTTGGTATATTAGGTTAATCAGAATCAAATCCTCCATGTAAATAAAGAAATTGATCAATTAACCATGAAGAATGTCTAAATCTTTAGATTGCTTAGAATTTATACCAATCAGATGTTTCAGTATCATAAATTTCAAATGGTAATGTCTCTCCAACATTATTAGATCTACCTCCTATAACTAACATTAAAGTTCCCAAAAATAAAGTAGAATGTTAATATCTTTATAATGGTTATTCACTTTAACTTCTATATGGTGCTCTCACCCAATCCCATCTTCCATCTCTATGTTTTCTTAATCCCCATGTATCATTTAATGCACCTTAATCATTAGTTCTACCTCCAAATGCTACCATCATTCCATTTGCTGATCCTGTTGTGCATAATGCAGCTGAATGATATACTCTTACATTTGGTTATTCAGAAGTGCATTCTAATTTTTACCATGAATATGGAGACTTTTCTAAATTAAAACTCCAAACATCATTAACAGGTTCTTAACCTGTATTACCACCAAATACTATTAAATGTGGTTTTATTAACACCATTGTATGTCCATATCTTCTCCCTGGTGTTGTACCTATTACTGGTACTGTTACCCATGTTCCTGTATCATCTCTTAATTCAAATACATATAAATTATCATCTGCTAATCCTCCTCCACCTACTGCTCCACCAAATATTATCATTTAATTCAATTCTATTGCTAATGCTTAATGTGCTGCTCTATTTGTTGGTACACTTCCACTTGCTTCTATTCTCTTCCATTTCTTTTATGTCATGTCTCCTATATATACATCTCCTGTTATCACATATCTCCCTGTATCACCTACAGCTCCTATTCAAATACTATTCATAACTTATACCTCCAAATAATGCAATCTTATTAGGTGCTATTAAACATATAGTATGACCAAAACGAGGCTAAGGATTATCTCCACCAAATATCACACTTTCCATTTTTATTTTAAATATTTATTTAACGATTTATGGATTCTAAACTAATCAGACCATCCACACCCAAAAAACCATTTGATCCATCATTATTAAGATAATCCAATAAAAAACCATTTCAATTAAGAACCTACCAACCAACTAATATACTTGTTATTGAAAACTTTTATATTTATACTTGAATCCTATATTTATATAATTCATTTTTCTATTTACTCTCCATCTTTATCCCACTCTTCTCTTTTATATCATACTATTTAAAATACTCAAATTTATCATTATTTATTTCTTTACTCCTTTTAAAATCAATTATTCTCTCTACTTTACTTATTCTCCTCACATTCTTAACATTCTTAACTAATTCATTATTTATATTTCTTTTAATTTATTATTTATTTAACCTCATCTTTTATTTATACAAATTTATCTCAAATTATTATTCTTTTTTTCATTACTTTTCTTTCATTTTTTATTGTTATCTGCAATTATTTTATTTCTTACTAAATTATATCATCAAAATTTAACACTCATTTCAAGATTATACTGTATCAATTATAACTATCATATATATACAAATTCCTATATTCTCATTCTGTTTAACTAACTCAAACTAATGAATCTATTTTTAAATAGTATTTTCAAGTTTAAGTTATAAATCTGTTAATAAATAATGAAGATAATTTCCTTTCTAAGACATCTGAAAATTCATATTAATAATAATCAATTTAAATAAATTTAACTTTAGAACTAATTTATATTATTTGATTAATTTTCTTTGTATAAGAATATAAATTTAAAATATTTAATCTTAAACATATTAATAGAGCATATACAGAAAATTAAACAAAGAGTTATAAATCACAGATTATGAAATTTTTTCTTCTTTTTATTTATAAATAATTTTAATTTTTCATATCATTTTTGATACAACAGTTATCCCAAATTGTAAATTAAAAAAAATCAATTAAAATATATTACAAAAATTATATAATTGTAGATTCAAACTTTTCCTGTTTATTTTTATAAACAAATTTAGTTTTTATATTTTTTTTAAATACCAAAAATTTATTAAATAAAAAGAGTTTTTTTGATTCACAGGTATAAATTTATTTCTATTTTATGAATTTCTCTAAAAAAAAGGACTTTTATTTAAACGCCTTGGAAGATTTTTATTTGATTGATATAAAAAATGTTTGTTGCTCTTGTTTTTTATTTTTATTTTTAGCGAAAAATATCTAAATAAATGAAAATCCATTATCCTAATATAATATGAAAGTTTTGTCATCAAATAGAAGAGTTTGAATATACTTGAAAAATTTTAACTATTTTATACAAAATCTAAGTGTAAGGAAAAAATATGGTGTTTATGATTTAAATTATAAATAATAATTTTTTAATCATTAGAATCAATGAACAAATGGTATTAACATATTTATATACGTCAGTACTACTCCAACAAAATATTAATCTTTTCTTAACTTGAACTAAATAAATCATAATTTAATTGTACTTTTCCTCTATAAATTTATAACAAACTATATATATAAAAGAGTGTGAAGAAAAAGGACCAAACTATTTCATAAAACAGCAATATTGTGAATGAATCAATACCAAATAAGGCTGAAATCACAAAAAGAACCCCAAGTGGGCCAGCCATAATTCCTCTTAAGAATTCTAAAATTAGTTAAAATATTACCTTTTAAATTCATTTCTTCTTCTTTAAAATATTTAATTTAAACTTAAAATTGAATAAGCATTATCAAAATTCCAATTGTTCCAATAAAATAAAGAAATCCAATCAAAAAGTAGATTTTTTCATAATTGTAACTTATGTGGCTTGATGAAACAATACCACTAATAAAAAAAGAATATAAAATAGCGTAAATAATGTAAATTATTCCTTAATATCCTTATTTCTAAAATATTATTATAAATTAATTACATCCCATAAACGTTTAGTGAATCTAATAACAATCATATATCCAAACGTGAGAATCAGGAATACATAAAAAGTTAATCTATATTCCACAGCAGAATAATCAAAAAAAATACTATCATATGAGTAACTTGCCATATTGATTATACATAAAATGATTTATATAATTTCTTAAATTATCCAGAAACAATTTATTTTAGATATTAAATCTCTTCGGCATTTTTCATTCAACTTATCTTCATTATTCACATTTTCAGTTTAAATGAAAGGAGTGGCTATCTATTAATCAGTGTATATGTTTTAAGTTTAATTATCATCAACTTTAATTTACTAATATGGTTTTTATTCTTAAGCAACTTACAATTACTATTATTATTATAAATATTCATTATGTATAATATGATTTGGCTCTTATTAATCTCCACAAACAGATTCATTCTCATAACTTAAACAAGGATAATTAACTGGCTATACCATATGGTTTTAATAAATTGGCTATTCATTGTTTTTTTAAACAGAAATTTGGTCTTTATTTTCTAATGATTAACAATTTTTCTATTAAGTATTAATAATGAGATCTTAGGAATTGCTATATTAAGCATAATTCGAATAATTCATTGTTTTCTTACTTTAGTGATTATAAAAATAATTTTCATTTTTAATACTTATAATCCCTGTTTTTGTACAATATATATTAAGCATATATTGTAATTTTAGATTCTAAGATAGTTATATATTTATTAAATTTCGTTTAAATATTATTTAATTGCTAAGGATTTTTTTAATTTGATTATATTAATTTAACATGAAAGACTGTTATAACATCAATAAAAGTTAATATATTAATAATGTAATAACATTTTGGTTTAAACTTAAAATAATTATCATTCCGAATATGATTGTAATATTCTTCATTAATTCTTAAGGATTTATCATACAAAAAAGACTTTATCTCAAGACAATCTATATAAAATTATTAATTTTTTAAAAACTGTATATAATATGTTTTAGAATTATAGTTATGCGAGAGTTAGAGAGAGAAGTTGTAAACTAAAAAATATGTTTAATATTGTAAAATGATTTTAATAATATATATAGAAAAAAATCTAATTTGAAAGTTAATTATAACATTTTACAATTTATAAGGGAGAGGCAAAGCATTTGATTTTGCAGAGTTATTCAATAAAAATGTTTGATTATAAATTTGTAAATAAAAAATTTTAACTTGGGTGCATTAATTTTAAGAGGAAATGAAGAGAATATAATAAATGAATGATAATGATGAAAGAATCTAATTAAATATTATTTAACCGAATTTAAATGATGTTTGAAAAAGTATTAAAATGAAGTCGAAAATGACAGTAGTAACATTAATATATAATGTATATAAAAATATCACACGCCTTATTTATTAATTCTTTAATGCTGATGGGCTAACTAATCTAATAAATTGTTAATTCTTTTACTTATAAGAGTGTAATAATGCTTGGATTGGTAACATTTACGATTATCATGCATTACTACAATTAATCATAAGAAAAAAAATGGGTAATTGTAATCCAAATATTATTGACTTATGCACTGCATATAGAAATTCAAATTCCACAGTTCGATTTTGCTCATCCACTTTATTATGGTTATTTAATATGTAGAAATAAAATAAAATTGTGGTTGATGTGTGTGAATTTGTTATTCATCGCATTTTATTGTATAATTAGACTTTTCTATGAATTGGAATAATAAGTAATTTGGACCATAATACATTATACAACTACTTATGCTATTTTTATTATTTTCAATCTTTAATTATAGAAGGAGAACAATAACAAAGCTGCCTCATAGTTGGTAGAAATATTTTCGAATACAGAAAGATATAGATGGAAAGAATAAAGTAATCCAGAGAACTTTTAAGAGAACTATGCTAAATACTTATGTTTCAATTAAATTCGGGAAGGTGTAATATTGTTCGAATAAGGTTATGAGAAATAAGCAACATTCATAAATTCTTAAGCTAGAAAAATGTTTTAGTTTACAGATGAATCTCAGCTGCATTAAATATTTTAAAATTATTTTTAAATTGATAAAATGGAAGCTAAAAGATCTATGTAATCTATTAAAAGTTTTGGAGTTGACAGATAGAATTCAATTTTTAAACAATTAAGTGGTTCTTTATCTTAAAATTCAAGACCTCAAAGTGCATATAAACCATAATAAAAAGATATTTCATTTTCTTAACTTCTTGAGAAAGCTTGGAATAATCCAAACAAAGAGAAACATTTGTTTTACTTATAATAATCTAAATAAAACTAATAAGTATATTTATATAATTTTTTTAGTCATAATATTCTCCTATTTTTGAGGTGAATGTTTATATCAATTCTTAATTCAGAAGAATTATGACATTGGTATGTAGAGACTTAAGTTATAAACGATACATTTAATAACTATAATTTCATAGTAATTAAAATTCAAAAATGATCTCATTTGTATCTCATGAATTTCGAGCTCCTCTAGGCTGTATGATTACTATGTTAGAATATGTTGCAAAAGATTTAAATAATACTTATATTTAAACATCTATTGAAAATTCAAAATATTTGTTAAATCTTTGTAATGATTTGCTTGACTTGGCTTAAATTAAAGCTAATAAATTTTAATTAAAAATTGAAAAGTTTAATTTAAAAAAATTATGTTAAGAATGCTTTTAGATGTTTAACCTTTAAGCTGAAAAAAAGAAGCTAAAATTAATTTTATAATATTCAACTTAATGTCCAATTCTTATTGAATCTGATTAAAGTAGAATAAAACAAATTATAATAAATCTTCTAGGAAATGCATTCAAATTTACTTAAGAAGGTCACATTATGATAAATGTTGAATCTTATGAAGATGACATAATAGAAATTACAATTTAAGATACAGGTATTGGAATATAGGAATAAGATAAAGAAATTCTAATGATGGCATTTGGCAAAGTAAATTCAGAAGAGAGTAAAAAACTTAATGCTTAAGGTGTTGGATTAGGATTATTAATTAGTAATAAGATTGCTTTATAATTGGGAGATGGATTAAAATTTGAATCAACTTACCATAAAGGATCAAGCTTTTCATTTACTATAAATTTGCCTGAAAAAGAGAGTTTCTAATCTGATATTTTAAAATCATTATCCAATAAATAATAAATATTAAAAGATAGTGAAATTATAGAAAACTTAAATGAAGTTGAAGAAAGTTCAAAAGAAATATAAATAATTATAACTTAACCAAAAAAATCATTAGTTTAGATTTTTGAATGTTGTACTAAGATATTAATTGTAGATGATACTCAATTTAATATTGATACATTGTAAATATTATTGTCTAAAATGTATTCAATTTTATATTATTTAGAGGAATTTATTAAGTTGATTATTCAATTAATGGGTATAAAGCAATAGAAAAAATAAAATAGAAAGAAAAATGTGTTACATGTAATAGTAGAATGTATAAATTGATATTTATGGATTTGGAAATGTTAGGAATTAATGGAATTAATGCTTCAAAAAGCATTTTTACTTATTGTGAGGAAAATGAGATATAATTACCAATAATAGTAGCTTGTTCTGGACATAAGAAAGAATTCGAATTTCCAAAATGTTAATAAATTGGTATGAAGTTTTATTTAGAGAAACCTGTGTAAATTAAAGCTTTATAAGGTATTATAGATCATTATCGAAAATCACTTTGAATTATTATTTTCTAAACTTACTAATTTTAATATTATTTAAATCATGGATCAATTTGAGACTATTGAAGGAAAGATTCTGTACATCACTTACAATTTATATAAGAGAAATCGCATTTGTATTCAATAAAAGAATGAAATAAAAGGTTGATAATTTTAAAATAATCAATAGACATGTTGATTACTAAAAATCATCGTATTGAAAAATTAATACAAGAACTAAGAGGAGGACATTGTGTAACTTAAATTGAAAATACCCTTGAAGCTATTAATGTATGATTATTTATATATTATTTCTTAGGATTTAAGTCCAAGAGATTTAGATGACAGTCTTAGCAATTCATATAAAAATAAAAGACCAAAGAGATTTAAGTTTTTGAAATCTAATTTTCCCAAAAATATAGATCCAAAAGAGATAAAAGCAAATGAGGATACGGATTCATTGTCTCGAAATTCTAATTAATAGTTTGAATTTGATTCAAGGAGACGTGTGTACTCTTTAGCAGCTGATTCATGTTGATTAATATTATAATTATATTTTTTAATGATTTCAAAGAAATGGTGATATCATTACTGGTATAATAATTACAATAATTTATTATTAAATTTTTGCTGTTAATTTATAATCCTTTTTTATCATTACGAAGACTAATCAATAAATTAGACACGAATATTATCATGGCATAAAATCATTAGTTTGATATTCTTTAGAAGAATAAAAAATATAAGTTACATATTTGATTTTAACTATTCTTCTAAAAATCTTAGTCATTATGTATAAAAAAAAATAAATTTTATGAACCAGAAAGCAAGTTAATAGGATCTAAGTGAACATAAAAGTTAGAGAGGATTAATCAATCCATAAAACAGCATTCCATTTCAAATTCATTCATAGTTTTTATTCCTAAAATATTGAAAAATATTTTAATATTAAAGAGATTTTGAATTAATTTGATAAATATTGGCTAGGTTTTGATTAAAATATTTAATTTCTTATCTTTCTGAAAAATTATGAAATTTATTAAGTTACAATTAAAAGCTATGAACTATTTTAAATATTAAGCATTTATGTGTTAGAGTTTTTACAATAAATAATTTTCATATGATTTCTATCTTTTTTTTGAAATTTTGAAGTTTTTTAAATCGTTATTAATATATTTAGATAAGTAATTTAAAAAGATGGGAGAAAAATATAGATTTATTCTTTAAATTCATGAAAGTTGTCGAAAAATATAGATATTTTTAGTTTTAAGTTTGATATTTATAAAATGATTTGGTTCTAGTGATTCAATTTAAAAATAACTAATTATGTAATTGCATTTCTAAAATAATAATAAAAAATGCATTAAACTTTGTAAAATCTACATAATCAAATAAAAAGATGAAAGATAGTCTTTGAGATTTTTAAGATTATCTAAGTTGATTCAGTAAATTTTAACATAGGAATAAGATTTTTGTTATATTCTATAATTTTAAATCATATATTGATATCTATCCTATTTTGTACATGTAAATTAAATTTGATGATGAAAGATTACATATTTTCATAACAACAGTGAAAATACTTTTGATTCTTTAGTAATTATAATTTTTTTTGAAAGTTATCAAATTTATTCAATATTAAGAATCATGAAATAATAAAATATATATTCTTATATATATTTAACAAACAGATTGTTATTTAGTAGTATTTTGAGAACAAACCTTAATTATGGGAGTCAGTACTTAAACTAAGTTTTGCAATTTATTTATAAAAGTCCTGAATAAAAAATAATAGTATTTATCTGTTATTATATTAATTAATCGATGCAATAGAGTTCCTTTCTCTTAAGCAATTAGTAATATGGTTCGCTTAAATTATTGAAAAAAGATGTTAAAGATTAATTCTTGACTAGATTTCAAAATTAAAAGACCACAATAAAGTAAGTATAAGAAAAAGGAATGAACACAAATAAACCCTTAGTAAAAACAACACATTCTCCAAAATCACCTAGAACATAATAAATCACTCCAAAATAATCTCCATTAAGAATAAAATAATATTCAAAGCATTCTCCTGGAAGATTGTCTTTCCAAAAATAAAGCGTTGGATTGAATACTCTTAATTCTAGGTAAAATGATATTGTATTTTAATAGTTTGATGATTCCCTAAAAGTCATTGAATGAAATTGTACCAGTCGAAAAAATTTAAGATTTAGTTCAATCATTAAGGAGTTAGAATTATGGAGCCACAGATTTATATATGCAGGAATTGAGAAAATTATCAATAATGATCTTAAATGAATGAAGTTGAATAGTATAATTTATATTCATAATTCTAACAACATCATTTTTTATTTAATTGATTCCATCAGAAGTTTATCGCCTTTTAGTTTATTCTTTGTATATGCTTATTTAGATTCCCTTTCTAATCTTTAATATTTAGAATTATTTATATACATGTCAGCTTAAAATTTAATATCAAGAGGAGTCTAAGGGGTCTTTCTCTTTGAAAATTATCGAATCTCAGATAGATAGTCTCGTTTTAGAGTTGATGATGATGATTATTCAACACCAATTTATGACTTAATTCTAGATCTTTTAGGTAATTTTCTTATTTATCTCAAATACAAATTTCCTAAAACTCTAGAATCACTTTTTATTGAAGGTATTAGATCATTCTATTTTTGATTAATAATCATTTGACTAGTTAAATCAATGCTTTGAGATACTTTTGGAAAGAAGTGTTCTTTTACAAATAGATCATAAGCAAATCTTTCTTTAATTTGTTTGCGTAATTTGTCTTAACTTTCTTTTTTTTTTTATTCTTCTTCTTTCATCATCTCTATGTGAGCTTAATATGTTCTGCTTCTTACTCTAGATTAAACTTACTAAGAAAAGTAGGTATCCTATAATTTCTTATGATCTCTTAAAATTATCAATTATTATTAGTGTTCATTCTAATATTTCTTATATTTTAACTAATGCTCCTTTATTTCATCTGCTGTCAATAGTTTAAATTTCTCCTTTATTTATAAAAGTTTTTATTTCACTTCTTCTTCTCTCTATTCTTCAAGTAACTTTTACTTAATCTTCTATTATTACTATTCTTAACTAAATTATTCTAATAATTATTTGACTCTTCTATTTTATTCCTTTACCTTTTAACTCCGTTCATCTGATTTCAATTAAATAAATGACATATTTAATTTTGATTACAATCGACGAGAATCTTAAAGTTCCTTTAATTATTATATTTTTATTGTTTCTAGTTACTAAAGGGATTGTTATTTGATTTTCTCTTCCTCCAAAAGTCTTTATTTGCGTCTTAGGTACCTAAATTAAAAATTTACTATTCATCTCGAATCCTTCTCTCCTCAGTTATTTTTTCTATGTATTAATGATGATCCATATATATTAATTTTTATTAAATAAAAATAACTCTATAATTATATAAAAAATCAAAGTATACATGAACACTTATGTTCGAGATCTCTTATCATTTAACAATTCTAATAGAGGGAAAATACTTCTGAAATGAAGTGGAATTCAACCTTATTCGAATTATATAATGATAAGATCATATAAGCAAGATCCTAGTAAATGAACTGTAGTATAATACTATTAAAAGCATAGAATAAAAGCGGAGAGAATAAAATTTTGTTTTTTTATATATTAATTTTAATTCATTAATTTATTACAAAAAGTCACATAAAAAATTTATGCTAAATTAATAATTTAGCTTCTCTATTAATTCTTTATCCACATTAATATACTTTACTAGCAAATAATTCACAAAACTTAATATTTAAATTGTGTATATCTCTAAAGTGAATTTTAAGAAAAAATTTAATTTAAAATAATGATGCTGTTTTGGCTATGGATAAAATATTAGATGGTTGAGATGAACAAATGTTGATTAATAATTTTAGAAATTCAAAATTATAGCAAATTAATGATAATTTAAGGGATTTTAACAATTAATAATTAACAATCAACCTCAATTAGAACTATATTAAAAGGATTTATAGATAGATTAAGGCAAATTTTGGAAAGAATATTTTTTTGGAAATTAATTATTATTTATTTATTAATAAAAAGTAATTATAATTTATAAAAAAATTAAAAAGTAATTCAAATTAAAGGATTTCACTTTAATTTGTGTGATTAAAATATTCCAGGTTTTTGGATTACCATTCAGTCACAAAAATAGTAGGATTTTTTTTGTAAAAAGAACATTAAAGTTTATAATTTATAAAAATATAAAAATATTTGAATAAAATCCTAGAAAAAAATGCATATAAGAACAACATAATATTTGAAATATGCTATTCAATCTTTTTTGCTTTTATTCTTTTCTTTCTTGTCGCTTTTTTTTTCTGAAGAGGATTTCTTTTTTTCATTTTCAGGTTCTTCAGTGGTTGAACTTTTTTTTTCATTCTTTTCAGTTTTTGTATTAACCTTTTTTTCAGGCTTCTTTTTGAAACAACCTGATAATTAAAGTTTATAAATACAATTTAATAGTAAAACTATTGGAACGAAAATGAAGATAGCAAAATACAAATATTCTTTATTTTTGAGTAGTATCTGCTTCAAAGAAAATTTACTGAGATCAAATTACTCTACAATTGGTAGATCACTTAACTGATCTTAAATTTCTTGATCGATTTCTTCAGATTCTCTTTATTCTTATCTTTTCTTTTCAACCTCAGGTCTCTTCTACCATTGAGTTTGTATTAACTCTTCAACCTCTTTAATAATTTCAATCAATTATGCAAGTTTGGCAGCTTCTTTCTTATTATTGATGAATCTATCATATTTAATATTTTCATGGAGATGTATGTATTTATCTAATTCTATTTATTAATTCTATAATGCATCAAGAATCTAATGTTATAAGATTTATATGATTACTCTGGTAACTTCTCTTTGTTTAATATTAGTTAAACATTTATCAAGGGCAGCTGCTTATACCATATAAATGGCATCATCCTAATTGTATTTTTGCTCCTTAATTAATTTTCCAATTAATGGGTTGGTTTATACTTAATCAACTTATAGTATGTATCTTGAAAATATAACGCAAGAAGCTTCTCTCAATTCTTCTTCATTGGTTTTGGCGGAAACTAATGTTAAAAGAACGATGTAAATTAAATTAATCATAAAATAATTATTTATTGTAATTTTTTAATGATACTCATTTGTCTGTTAAGTTTCTAAATGCTGATTTGATCTCATCTACGAATTTAGTGAAATAATTCATAAGTTCTTATTTAGGTTATTTAGGATCCTAGAGATAATAAAAAGAGATACCTCAAATTTCATTTATGATAATTTGACAAATTATGGTTTAGTTTGATTCAAAATAATATTCCAAGTGATTTTGGCATCACCAGATGATTCAAGAATAGCTTTTTTACCACATTCAAAGAATGAGACTATACATCTCATCATACCAATAGTTTTGTAAAGTGGACAATTATAATCATATTTACTGAAGGCATCTTGTTATAAGAAATCTTCTCTGATGATTTTTGCAATCTAAATTGATTTAATATAATACTTCTAAGGATAATTTTTAATCTTCTGAAAGAGAATCTCTACCGACCAATTATACAATTTCATTTAATTCAGATTCTTCATGTAAGATTTATTTGAACATGACTCTCAAATGTGAGAATTCAGGATCGAAAGCATTGAAATATGGCTCTAAAATTTTTTCGTAATTGGAATTGGAGATAGTCCAATTAACAGATGGAAAATGCTTTCTTTATGCAAGTTTTTTATCTAATCCCCAAAAGACTTAAACAATAGTAAGTGTAGCAGTAGTAACAGGATCAGTAAAATCCTAAAGATGATAAAAATATGTACTCCTCCTGGTGGTGAGACAGCTCCTACAATTGTAATGGATCCTTCTCTGTCAGGAGAACCTCTGCATCTAACTCTTCCTGCTCTTTCGTAGAATTGAGCCAATTTAGATGCCAAATAAGCAGGATAACCTTAATCTGCAGGCATTTCAGCCAATCTACCAGAAATTTCTCTTAAGGCTTCTGCCCATCTTGAAGTTGAGTCAGCCATCATAGATACATTGAAACCCATATCTCTAAAATATTCAGCTAAAGTAATTCCTGTATAAATGGAAGCTTCTCTAGCAGCCACAGGCATATTAGAAGTATTAGCAACAAGACATGTACGTTACATAATGTTCTCTTCTTTACCTTTCATTTGAATAGTCAACTCAGGAAATTCACTGAGCACTTCAGCCATTTCATTTCCTCTTTCTCCACATCCAACGTAAATGATACATTCAGAATTTGAATATTTGGAAAGTGCTTAAGAAATACAAGTTTTTCCACATCCAAATGCTCCTGGAATACAACAAGTACCTCCTAAAACTGAAGGATAGAGTGCATCAAGAACTCTTTATCCTGTAAGGAGTGGAGTATTACCCTGTAATTTTTCAATAATTGGTCTAGGTTATCTAACAGGCCAGAAATGACTCATTCCATATTAGTGTCTTTTACCATCCAATTCTACTTCTAAGACTTTGTCTTTTAATGTGTAATTCCCTTCTGGTGCTATATAAGTAACTCTGCCTTGAACTTTAGGTGCTGTCAATATTTTATGCTCATCAAAGAGATTATTTTCAAAGACTGATCCATAAATGTCACCTCCAGAGATCATAGAGCCTACTTTTATTGTAGATAATGGTTTGAACTCCCAAATTCTATCTTAATCTAATGCTGGAATATCAACACCTCTTGGCACGAAAATGGAAGCTGATTGTTCAGCAATTACTTATAAGGGTCTTTGAATTCCATCAAAAATTTATGTTAAAATACCTACAAATATATTATGATCTATACCTGGTCCCAATTCAACTGAAAGTGGAGACTTTGTTCTCATAACAGGATCCCCTACTGTTAAACCAGCTAATCATTTATAATTAAACTTTAAGTACATGTATCCTCATAACATTGTATAGATGCATTATCACCTTCTAATTTAATGATTTCACCAACCAATTTATCCCAACCTACCTTAACTAATTCAAACATCTTTGCTCCTGCCATTTTCTCTGCCACAACCACTATTAAATTTAAGAACATTATTTACATGGACCTGCCACTTTGAATACTCTACCAAAACTGCTCTCTTTCTCCTGCAACTCTTCCAATTGGGTCTTGCGCTATTTATTCATATCTTTTAATAAAATTTATATTTAATGATCATCAATATTCACAATCTAAAACTCGAAAAGATCTCATGTAATTCTTCATTTGCTATAGGCTTACATCTCTAAAAATTCTTTATTTCCTTATCCTTATATGCTTCATTATGAAAACACTCATAAGTTTTTTATTTCCAATACATTATTCCATATTCTCAATTTTAATATCATCTCATTACCAAGTCTTTTCAATGCCCGTTCAGATCGCTCAGCATTCTTTTACATACATTCGATATATTTCTGCTCATTATCTAGGTTTTTGTTCATGCACTCCTTCTCTTTTGTCTAAATCATGTTTTAAACCATGTCGTATTTCTCTTTCACAAGGGGAGCTATCTCATTTTAATACTTATCCAATTCAAAGTAGTCACCAACAGTCTTTAAAACACCAGCCATTTTATAATTATTATTAGTTATTAAATATAATCATTTAAATCTCTTCTAGTTATTTGATATATTGTAATTTGTTGAATTTTTCTTACTTTCCAATTTTGATTTTGGTCTATCTATTTCATTTATTGTTTGTAATTATTCTGTCTCTATCATTGTTTTTCCAAGAGATGATTTTGTTCCACTTGTATCGTAATCTACTGATGCATTCATTGCTCTTTATCTTTTGATGATAGGACTCACTGATTGAATTGGAGATTGTCCTGAATTTGGTCTCATTTTTTAAACATTCGGTATTCGTTTAACATTCTATTCGTATGTCGACACACTTTATTACTATCTAGTTTATATTGTAGCTTTTTTTATTTCTTCCTGTGATTAAATATCCTTTTTATTTGCTATTATAAAACCAAATAGATGTAACTAAGGATCAATAAACTTCTCTATTCTACTTTTTGCATTGTTGTTGCTTTTTTCAAACTTAATAAACTTTACACCTTTCTTCCACACCTTGTCTCTCTAATTTTCAAAATACCAACATAAAGGATAATTTAAATCTGTATCAAATGGAATTTATGCAGTTTTAATTGTCTCAAATATCTCTGGCAAATGCTTTGACTAAATCAACAAAGATTGTGGTATTTTGTTTACACAAATCTAATTAGATCAACTCTTACTTTTCCATCCATTGGAAGAATGTTTGAAATTTCACAAAATCCTTTCTAAACTGTAGGATTATCAAATACAAGTTCACATAAAAATGCTGCTGATGTTTTTCTCATAATTTAATTTTTATCCTCAAAGTTTGTGAGTATTTTTTGAACATCTATTGGTGTAAGTGATTGAAATATCTCCTCCTAATGTTGTTTACTATCATTCATATGGCTCATTAATAAGAAAAATAAACTTACTCAATCAATTTTTACATTGATTCAATCAAAAGGTCTGGTTCTCCTTTGGTTTGTTTTTTCATTTTTAATATAAAAATGAATAACAATAACGCTGAAATACTCAATTTTCTAACTTATAGTAAAAACCTCATTACTAACCAACCTTATTAAATTACATTCAATGGAGATACTGTGTGTATGTTCAAAGTAATTTCTATAAATTTTCTTAGCTTCTTAATAGCGAGCGGAACCTTAAATATATTTTAAGAATCAGATTAAATGCTACTGTAGGCTGGATAATCAAAGCTAATAAACTCTATGGATTTATTATCCATGTAGGTAGCAAGCAGAAAAAGTTTTATAGCGACGATAGTTCTATTCTTATGAAGTATAAAATTATTTTTTCTTAGATTAAAAGACTTACTTGCATGCAAAGTAAGTTTTTATAATGTTTATGAATTCTATGAATTTAAAGAATAAATTGGAAAAGGTGCTTCATCCAGAGTAATAAAAGCCTTTTCAAAATTTACTTAGAAATATGTTGCTATCAAAATCATTGATAAAACCACTCTTAAACCTTTAAATTATGTAGTCAATACATCTCTATTTAAAGGCTTCTTTAGAACAAGAAATAGAAATACTATTAACAGTCAAGGACTCTATTTATTGTTCTTAGATTATAGAAATTTATCAGAGTCAATATGCTTTCTATATTGTAATGAAGTTATTAAGTGGTTAATCTTTGTCCACTTATCTTGAAAATCAATAAGGTGAAACATAAAAGAAGTTAAGCAATAAATAAACTCTCTAAATCATGAGAAGACTACTGGAAGGAGTAAATTACTTACATTCTGTCGGAGTAGATTAAATTAATTTAAATTATAATTTAGATCATACATAGAGATATAAAGCCAGACAATTTGATGCTTGCTGAATAAGATAATTTTGATACAGTCACATTAATAGACTTTGGATTGTCTACATTTACTAAGGTGAGCAGATACTTATTTTATAAATGTGGAACTCCAGGATATGTGGCTCCAGAAATTCTAAACTGTTCAGTCAGAAATCAGTAATCAGAGAGTTGTGATATCTTTAGTTGTGGATGTATATTCTATAGATTGTATATAAAATAAATTTTATAATATAGAATATTAGGGAAGAGTGTTTTTAAGGGTCGAACTTACGATGAATTACTCCACAAAAACAAACAATGTTTAATTGACTTTAATATTAAGTAAGAACAAAATAGTAATCAGAACGCTTTAAAACTATTGCATTCTATGTTAAGAAAGAATCCAGAGGAAAGAATAACAGCAAAAGCTGCATTATAAAGTAGTTACTTTTATAATGAATCTCTCTTTTCAATAAATGATGAGAATTGGGACTCAACTCCACTTGTCAATCAGCTACCTCTTTTTAATGCTACTATTGGCAGAGTCTTTGAGTTGACAGCAAGAGATTTCACAAGTTAAAAACTATTAATTCCAAAATAGAAAGATAACAATTTCTATTCTCCTTAATTAAGTCCAATTAGAAGAGATAATTAATGAATATTTATATTTTGATATCATTTTGATATAGTTTTACCCTTGATAATATTTTCTATGGATTATCTTGTTAATGGATGATAAAATGCCTTATTTTCTTGATACCATTAAGTGGCAGTTTATCTATAATAATAATGAAGGTATATTACTTATCTAAAGCTTTATAGATTGGATTAACCATCTTCATTCTTCCAACTAATCCAACAAACTTCTTAATTTTCAATAGGTTTGTGTTATCCTTAGCATAAGTGGTAACAATAGATAAATTATACCATCTAAATAACAATTCAGCATCAGTTAAATCACTTATATGATAAGCATCTTCTAAAGACGTCATAATAGCTACAGTGACATCTTTAGACTTTTCTTATAAAGTTGACAGGAATAATTATTTTTGATTTGATTTAAATCCATCGAATATTTAATAATTTTGTGGTTTAGTTCCATCTCCTTCAATCCAAGAATTGACTAATTCCAAGACTTCTTTGGATGCAGGATTTTCAAATGTCTCTTAAATAGGTGGTTATCCATAATCATAAACCCATTTAGTATAGACATTATCAATGCTTTTCTTAATGTTTTGATATTCTTCAGTATCTAGATTGAGTTTTAACCATAGTATCATGAATCTATAGAAATCACTTTCATCAGCACTCTAATATTCATATTCTGCTAACCAGGCTTTTAATAATTACTAGAATCTGGTTTCATTGATTTATTTTTCAAGATAATATAATAATTAGAATCCTCTTTCATAAGGGATTGTCTAATAATTAAATAATTAATACACTGAAACTATCATCAGCATTGTGATCTAAAGTTTTTGGATGTAAACTAGCATAAGACTTGACAAAATCATCAGGACTAGAGTTAAATTCCTTAATAAGAGCATTCATTTCATTATTTCCAACTTAAGAGTTAACATGAACTAAATTGATATCTCCAAACAATTATTTTAATCCTTTTCTCTCTAGAAAAACACAAAAGCCTTCATTAATCCACATGTTAGACCAATTATTACATGTTACTGTATTTCCAAACCAAGAATGAGCAATTTCATGAACAGCCACACTAACTCCACTTTTATCTCCAACAATAATAGTTGGATTAGCGAAAGTTAAAAGAGGATTCTCCATTCCACCAAAAGGAAATGATGCTGGTAAAATTACAATTTTATAAGAACCCCATTTATATTCTCCAATATAATTTTCTAAATATCCTAAATAATTATCTAATTCATCTAATTCTTTTTGATATTTTTCTATATTCTTGCTTTCAGATATGACAGCTGTTCTTCTTCCAGTTGATTTTTCCTATACTGTACCTGCTACTATTGCTATCAAATATGCAGGAATCTTTATGTTTAATTCAAATTAAAAGATATTTGCTATCTAACCTTTTTTATAGTCATTAATTAATGTGAATTTCTGGTTTAATAATCTATTTCCACTCATAAACACATTTATTAATGGAGATTAAGTTATCACTGTAGCTGAATAAGTGAATTTTATGCTTGGAGTATCTTATAATGGAATCATTGATCTGCAATTGTTAGCTTCACATTATGAAAACAAATATGGAGCCTCTAATCTATTTTTTATTCAATTTACTTTTATCATCTGTCTATTCTGGATCCATGAAACTAAGTGCACGAGCATCCTCTCCAATTTAATATTTTATCCTTAATTTTATGGTATCCCCTAATTTGTACATCTATCCCAATTCAATTACCAACTTATCTCCTTATTCCTCTGTTTGAACTTTATCCGATTCTACATGCCATTTCAATACTTGACCATTGTCAGGATAATATACAACCAATATATTCATTTTGTAAATATCCAAATGAATCTATTTTACAATTCTCTTCTTACTTCAGACAATCGATTAGCAGAAACTTTGAAGCTATATTCTACACATCCGTCTATTACTTTTTCATCTAGATTTAAAAGCCATTCTATATGAAGGTGCATTGTTTTAACATCTTTATAATTTGAAAAAGTATTTTTATCTACATCTACACAATAGAGCATCTAGCAAAGCAAAACTAGAATCACTAATTTCATCAAAATTAATAATTTAATTTATAAATAAAATCACATTAATCATTTTCAATTCTTATATTATGTACATATATATACATATGGATATTTCTTTTAATCTTAGAGTATCTCAATGTAAGTGCCCAAAATTTATTTATTTTTCATTTATATTAATAGGCTTAATCTTTTTCTTTACTTTTCAATCAATTTTCTCATTTTACATTTAATACAACACTCTAAAAATGTTATTAAAACTTTTGAATTAGTTAATTGTAAAGATAAACCTTTCTATTATAAAAATAATGATTATAAAAATTGATTCATTATGATAAAATTTTAATATTAAGCTGAATTTTAAGTTGACAAATAATAGTTATTATATTTTAAAAATTCAAATGTAGGAAGAATCATCGTCTTAAGATGCGAATATATAGGCAACAAATTATCAATTAAGCACACCTAAAAAAGAAAAGAAACAAAATAAAACTAATTAATCAACAACAATATAATCACCTAATAATAATGATTTTTATTCTCCGAAAAATGTAAATCCTTGGAAAACTCCAAAATCATTTTTAAAGAGTAATACAAAGTAAGCAACTCCAGAACATGCTCTATAAGCATCTCCTTATGGTGATCGTTATATTCCACTAAATGTCTCTAGAAATCTTTTTAATAAATAAATATAACCATTTGAGATAGAAGAAGAGAATGTATATGAAGAACTATTGAGTGAAAATGTATTAGAAATAGATGAAAATAAAAATGTTAACATTTTGAATTTTAATAAATAAAAAGTTGAGAAATTATAACCAAATAAATAGTAAGAGACTCCTAAAAGAAAGATTGATACATAACCAATAAAAGTTCTTGATGCTCCAGGTTTGGAAGATGATTTCTATTAAGACATTTTGCATTGGGGAAAAAATAATTTAATTGCTATAGGTTTATAAAGATGTGTATATTTGTATAGTGTTGATAATTAAAAGGTTTTTAAATTGGCAGAACCATTAAACAATTAAGTAAATTCTATATAATATACTTCTCTTTAATGGAATACTAATGGATAAATTTTAGGAATGGGTAGTTATGATGGAGTGTTAAGATTATGGGATTACAATAAAAATATGTATACAGGAACTATGAATTTAACTACAAAAAGAATAAGTACAATAAGTTGGGCAAATTCGAATATATTTGCATTTGGTAGCAAAGATAAAACAATAAATATATGTGATGTTAGAGTACCTAATTATTCAGTATTTTAATTATATGGACATACTTAAGAAGTTTGTGGAGTAACTTTTGATGGAAATGAATTATAATTAGCATCTGGAGGAAATGATAATAGGGTTTTCATTTGGTAATTAAGAGGTGGCAATACAAATACAGATAATTAATATGTATCATGGGAAATTAAATCTCATAAAGCAGCAGTAAGAGCTTTAGCATGGAATCCAAATTCAAGTGGAATTTTAGCTACTGGAGGTGGAAATTAAGATAAAACTATTAAAATTCACAGTTCTTTAACTAATTAATTAATTACTAGTATTAATTGTGATTCTTAAGTTTGCAAATTAAGATTCTCTAAAATTATTAATGAATTAGTTTCAACTCATGGATATGAAAAAAACTAAATTTGTTTATGGCAATATCCAACAATCAAAAAAATTCATTAATTAGAAGGACATTCTGAAAGAGTTCTTTATTTATCTGCAAGTCCTGGTATTTATTATATTTAATATATAGATGATTCTACTATTTTGACAGGATCTGGAGATGAAACATTAAAATTTTGGAAAGTTTATCCATCTTAAATATCCAATAATATGTCTTCGTTTTTGAACATGTGTGAAATTAGATGATTTTATTAATATATGTATAATCACAAATCTTTTAGTTATTTTTACAATAATTTTATTAATTATTCTTTCTCTTATAATTCTTTATTCTACTTTTAAATTTATTCTTTCACGATTACCAATTTATCCTAATAATCTTCTAATTCTCTAATTATAATCAAAATCATACTCCTATTTCACTTAAGATTAAAAATGTATTTGTCCTATCTTATCATCTAATGACTTTTTTATTTCCAATAATTGCTTCCATTAAAATTCGAAATTCTCCATTGAAATTTCCTACTTTTTAGGTTTCACTTAATTTTATTATTATAATTCATTAAATTCCTTAAGTAAATCCTTGTATTCATCAATTAACATCTAATGCTCCAATTCTATCGAGTCTATCGATTCTTCAGAATCGGACATTATATTAAATTATATAAATTTTTAATATAATTATATATTACTTTGATTGATAATGATAATTTATAAAAATATAATCATAATTTCAAAAATGTATAAACATTATAAAACTTAAAATTATAAACTATATGAATTTATTTAATTAAAAATTGGAAACATAATTTTATTTATTTCCATTATATTTTGAATATGTAGTACCAGAAACTGATTTCTATATTGAAAGACATTTAAATAATAAGATTGAAACCAAAATAATCTTAAATAATAAGTTAAGATTTATATCTATTTCACAGTTTATTAGTAATCTATCAATTTCATTCAAATAGAATTGTATAATAATTTATAAAAGAAATTATAAAGCATTATTTAATGAAGGATTAAAAGAATAAATATTCTAAGAGAACTAGTGATTCTTTATTTGTACTTTTAGTTAAACTTAAAGTCACATATAATGCCAATATAAAAAAAATAAAAGCAAATAAATTTACTATTTATCTTTGTTTTTAGAATTTAGAGGATTTATAATTAAATTACAGTGTTAATTAAAATTACTCTTTTTTTTTTAAATTTATCTCCATCAAGAGTTCAAATCCTTATTTTTGTTATATAATGGAAAAATTATTAATTAATCTGATATATTTATTCATTATATGGGTGTTATATGGTTATTTTTAATAAAGGTATTCTGTATCAAGCAAACTAAATTTATTTAATTCTTAGTAATAATAATGAGTAAATATATTAATAGTATAAATAATTAATTAATGGACGATTTTAATGATTTATTCCCTGTCAATGATTTATAAAGTAGTTGGAAAAAAAAGAATCAATAAAAAGCATCACTGAAATAAGGCAAATTCACTGAAGAGGAAATCGAAAAAGTAAAAGAGAGTTTGATTTCTTATGCATTATCCTAAAATTTAACTGAAGAATAATTTGCTGATCTTTTTAGCAATTCTCAAAAAACAACAATGCCAAAAGCATGGTTACATATTGCTAAAGTACTTCCCTAAAGATCTGTTGATAGTGTTTATAAATTTATCAAAGCTAGATTCAATCCAGATAACTATTAAGGACATTGGACTAAAGAAGAAGAACAGCATTTAATATAATTAATTAATTAATTTGGAAGGAATTACACTTAAATAAGTAAAGTTTTAAATAGAACACCTTAAAATATAAGAGATAAATATAGATAATTGGGAGATCATAATCATGAACTTAGAGAATAAATTTGGACATTAGGAGAAGCTGTTCATTTACTTAGATTGATTTCTAAAAAAGTATTAATTTAAAATAATTATTAAAGAATAATTCCAATTTTATAAAAGATAATTGGCTAGAAATATTAATTTAAGCATTTGGAGAAGATTGGTAAGATGTAATCCTCAATACTCATTCATGTAAATATTATTTTTATCAAATAGAAAAGAGAAGATTTCGTAAAAGCACTTATTATGAAATATAATAAGAAGACACTTAAATTTAATAATTACTCTAAATTATTGATTTAAAAAAACTTTATTCTCATTCTCATAAAGATATTCCTTGGACTTCTATAGCTACTAAAATTAAAACGAAAAGTCATGATGATCTTAGAAACTTTTGGATGCAATCTTTAAATTAATGGTAATTACAACTCAAAAATAAAATTGATGATGAATAATTATTTAATGAAATAATTCTCTAAGATCCATAAGAAGAAAAAGATATTGATTTTAATCTAGTTTTGAAGAATCATACACTTACAATTAATGAAAAAAAAAATGCTTGGCAAACTCTTAAAAAAAGAGTTCAAATTAGAGATTAACTTGAATTTGATGAACTTTTAACCAAAATCAGATAATTATTAGGAAAATCCAAAAAAGAATAAAAATAAAATAAAATTCTATAAAAAAACGCAAATGTCACATCGTTTAATAAATTAATAGACGAGTTTAAAACACTTAAAGAAGTATATTGAAAAATAAATTTTATATAAATTTAAAATAATGTTAAAATTATTTAATATATGAATCTCATTTAAAAAATAACAATAATTTAACCATTAAACACTTTTAGAATCTACTCAAAATAAGTTTTCTATCAGCAGATTCTTTTTAAATATTCATATTTATTCTTAATAAATTTTATTTATCTTAATTATATAGTTGTGAAATTTTAAACATAAAAAAAAATTTACAATTTTGTATTTACATCCCTTTGTTTATTTGAAAAATTTCTGAACCTATATTCTTTGATTTCAATATTTTACTACATTTTTTTGAAAAATCAATAGAAAATTCAATAAAATTAACGAATCAGAATTTGATATAACTGAAGATTATTTTCACTCTAGGTCATCTCATCCACTAAAATTCATTGAAATAAAGATTTTTAATGAAAATACCTGAAAATTCAATAGTATTTTGCTATTGGTAATAAACCTACACCAAAAATGTGATTATTCTAGTCTACTAATTTATATACTTAAAAAAATTAGATTTAAGAAAGTTTGTAGATGTTCTGAAATATATATTTGAGAACTTTTTCTCATTAAAAATATGATCAGTTAGCAATATTTGATTTTTAAGGGCAAAGAAACGCAAATTATTTCATTAATTAATTTTTCAAAACCAAACATACTCAATGTATAATTGCACCTTTCCCTATCAGCCTTTATTTTGCTATTATCCAATGCAAACATTCACACCTTACATAATGTACCCATAATAAATCGTTGTTTAAACTTAAATATAACTCAGCGAATAATAAGTAGTACAAAACGATAATTACTTGAATAACTTAACCAAACAACATTATGAAGAAACAAAACCACATGGATCATAAGATAATGTAGATTTAGATTTGGATGTAGAATATTAAGATGAAAAAGTTGAATAAGATGAAGATTATAGGGCGACATGTTTAAAAGAAAATTAAGAAAAAAGTTATGCTGTTAATTAATTGATTGGTTCAACTAATTTATAGAAAAACTATGCCAAAGCAGTCATTCTTTATATAAAGCAATAAAATGTAGCTGTTGTTGCTGAATTAGGAGATAAAAAAGCAGTTAAATTTTATCGACTTATAAGAAAACTCCAAAATAATATCAAAAATATTACACATATTACCAAATATACCAGAGATGAGGACTTTATTAGGGTTTTTAGAATATTATGGTATAATATATTATTAGATATTAGTAATAAATTCTTAAGAAAGGATTATGTCAGTTATATTTACAATTCAAAAATCTAATAGAAGACAAGCCATTTGAAAGGCAAGCATATTATTAGATAAAAACTTTTCAAAATTTGATTCCGTAGGTTTTAAAATTATAATTATAAATTATTATTATTTTAAATTATTATTAATAAATAATATATTTTGAAATGAAATGTTTCTATTTACAAATCATAAATTTTAATTAATATCGTATTCATTAATCAATTTCAATTGAAGTTTACACAAAAATCAAAAAAAAATAGGAAGCAATTAATGTATTTTTATATTCAAAAAAAACGCAAAATACAATGTAGCAATATTTCATAATATTAATTATATACTAATTTTAATAATTATCTTAATAATGTTCTATTCTTAATAACCTTATATCTACTTTCCATTCTATTAGACCCAAGTTTGCTATCCAATCTACTTTTGCTAAGTCTAACCTTAAAATGAAGTTTAACCTTAAAATGAAATAGAATCTGTAAACAAAGAAAACATACTTTAATAATCAGATTAGTTTAATCCATAAAGCAATCACACTTATGATATTGATTAAGATAAGAGTTTTGATTCCTCAATTGAAAATGAAAATGAAAAAGCTAGCATTATTACTAATGAAAAAAAATAAGCATAAAAATCTTCAAAAACTTTCAAAGTACTTGATACTACAAATTTCCATAAAAATTTTGCTAAGGCAATTGTTGCTTACTCTATAAGACAACAATTTCTTATTTTTAAGATTTTAGGAGAATAATAAGGATAAGAATTCCTTGAGCTTTTATAATCTCTTAAAAATAAACTTAGCAATTTGACACATTTTGTCAAACATACAAGTAATCCGGACTTTTTAAAAACATTTCGCATTTTAGGGTATAAATAAAAATTAAATTTTAGAATGAATTTCCTTAAAAAAGAATCTATATAATACATCTACAATTCTAAAATCTAATAAAAGTCTAGCCATTTAAAGCATAAGAAGATCATCAAGAAAACTCTTTTAAGAATTTGAATCTATATTTTTTATATTCTTTATTCAAAACTAAAAAAAAAACATTAAATTTGATTAAATAAGAAATTAATTAAAATTCCTTAATATAATTCTAAAAAATAATCAACACAGAATATAATATTAATTTTAGAACTTTAAAATTAAATGAAATGATAAAGATTTTAAATTTATCATTAACATAAGATTTTAAAGAAAATCTGAATAACAATATAAGATGAAGTGATTATTTTTTTTATTATATAAATATATATTGTACAAATAAAAACTTCTTTTTTTAGTAACAAATTTATATGAAATACTCTCAATGATACTATAAATAACAATAAGATTAGAATAATTATATGTATTCCATCATTATTTTAACTTTTATTGTAATATCTCTAAATTCTTGTTGATTTCTTCAGACAAATATTTGAGTTCTGGATATAATTCTCCAATTTAACTCCATAAAGGAAGAACCAAAGATTCTATATTATTTAATAAGTAAAATACTTGAAAAAAATATTTATCCACCATAATATGAAGGTTTATCTTTATAGATCAAAAATCCAGTAACATCTACTCCTATTTTAGCTTCTTTAATAGTCTAAAGATTTAAAAAGAAATAATACTTAATCATTAAATTCTTAAGTTAGTAAATAAGACCAATTCATATAATTATTAAATTTCATTGTTGGATTAGAAATATCACAAGCATGAACCATAATATTAAGAATGAAAATTCTATCTTCAAGTCTTTCATTTGAGAATCGTTGCATATCAATTAAATCATTTTTTTCACCTTAATTAAATGATTTGGTGCATTCTACTCTTTTTTAAAATTTAGCTAAAAGTTTAGCATGTTTACTCTTAATTTAGATATTAAAATAATAAATACCATATCAGTTGCTAAAATTGATGTGATAATTAATCTCTTTGCTAATGTTTTTTCCTCATCATTTGACATGTATTGAAAGAAATCATGTTTTCTGTTGAGTTGTATAATATTAAAAAAAGTTGCACAATGCATATTTTCTAAAACAGCAATTTCTGATGTTAAAATATTAAATTTCTTTGATTTTTTTATTTTATACATATTGTTAACTCCCTCTAAAATATATATAATTTAATTTTTTTACTATGATTTAAATCATGTCCTAAGCCAGCAAGAATAGCAGAAAATATTTCAAGTTAATTACAAAACTGCTTTAGGTCAGATTTCATATAACATGAAAAAAGTAATTATGATAATTGGAATGCATGAGTAAAATTATGATAAGGTACAACATTATAATTCATGATTATTTCATTTATCAAATCTCCTAAAATTTCTTTTGGTACTTTTATCTAATCTAAATTTAAAAATTCAAATATTTAAAGTGCAAACTGCCCTAACTCTTTTTTAGTATATATATGATGAACCATATTAGAATCTAATAATGTTTCTAAATCTATTCTTTCTAATTTTTAAACATCTAAAATTAGATCTTTATAAACAGGAACAAGTTTTGTTTAATTTCTTTCAAATTTTTCTAGAGTTGCTGCATAATCAGTTTTATCAAAATAAATTTTGTTTTCTAATTTTCTTTTAAATTTCTTGATTGTTTATAAGAAGAATCCATAAACTGAAAATAAACTTTCATCATTTAAAAATTTAGACTGTTTTTTTAATAAGTAATTATACTTTGTATGCTTCATCAATATATTTATAGACCTTTTTAAATTTCAATGTAACTTAAGCATCTGCTTAATCTGCCTGTTAGAAATAATGTTAATCAATAAAGTTTAGTTAATTTCCAATTTCATCCAGGTATTCTGTTGCAGATTAAAGATTTTGCATAATATTAAAGAAATTAAAAACAAAAAAAGAAAATAAATTTTAAAATAAAATCAAATATCTTGTAAATTTTCGAAACTATTGCTAAGTTAACTGCTTCTAAAACTATCATCAAAATTATTTGACATCACATTTTAAACATTTATCTAATAAGATTTATTTAGAGTTTTTAGTTTTTTTCTCATTAAATAAATATTAACTGTATAAACTAAACTGTTAAAAAACCCTTATAAAAAACTTAAACTATATTGAACTACTCTAATATATTAATAAATTCCTGTTCCAATTAAAATATACTCTTATTAAATTTATTAAAACCAATCATTATTGAAAATGAATATCAAAAATACAATTAATGAGGGTAACCAGCAAATACATAATCCAATTGGATAAAATATGAGTGTTTTTGCAAAAATTAATTGTATATTAATTTGTTTATTAAGCAATTCAAATTGACTTTTGATTTTTTTTATTTTGAAATATGATCTCATTATGAAATATATTGAAGTTACTACTGTAAAAATTAAAGGTAAGTAAAACAATGATAAATTTAAATACAAACTAAGATTATAATTTTCTTCTGATGATTTATTTTAATTATTAGAACAGATTGAACAAGTAACAGGCACATTTTAAGGTGTTGGAATATAGGAATCGAAAAACTATGGTAAAATAGAAGTAAATAAAGGAAGAGCAAATCCTATTGTTATAATAAACCATTACCCAAAATGAAAATTACTTTCTAATATCTTTCTAGTTATGCAATTTATTATTACCCTCTCATTATTGAAATATATAATAAATATCCAATAGAAG
Source organism: Paramecium sonneborni (assembly GCA_905182985.1). NCBI lineage: Eukaryota > Ciliophora > Oligohymenophorea > Peniculida > Parameciidae > Paramecium > Paramecium sonneborni. The sequence continues at coordinate 402,927 of CAJJDN010000052.1, forward strand.
CACTCCATAAAAAAGCACTTATTGTAGCAAATTAAGTTATTATTCCTTAAACAGTGCATCTAAATTATTATCATAATAAAACCTATATTTATTGTAGTTAATTAAATCAGGCTCTACGTATAACAGTAATCCTAATGAATAAAGAAAATCTGATATTGAGAGACAGAATAAAATTCTTTAGGCGAATACTCTCATATTATCAAAAAAGTACAAATGAGTCAACATAAATGTAGACCCTCCAACTGATAGTGATAAGAATATATAAAATAATAATATCATTAAAATAATACTTATTAATATAAGTAAAATAATCATCCATACAATTAGATTAGATTAACAAGAAGTGCCATAACTTTTTCTACTTCTTATAGATTTATTCAATAATCTTCCAATAAATTTAATTAAGTAAAATAAAATTAAGAAGCATTTTCATGCGTTTTTATAATTAATATTTTAGAAAATGTCATTATTTAACTCCAAATATAATATGGTTTCTACTTTAATATATTAATGTCTAAAAATCATCTAATAATCAATCATTTTATAATAGAATTCTTGAAAAAATTTATTATTAAAAATAAATATTCAATATAATTTTAATTTATAGAATAATTTTATTTGTATGTCAATAAGATAATGATAAGTTTAATACTTCAAAAAATTAAATTATAAATAATGAATTTAAATCAATAGCAATAATTATACAGTTTATTATATTTGTGATATCATTAATAACAAAATATATAAAAATAGCATTAAAAATAACTAATTTGAAGTATCACTTTCATCTACATCTGATTAATCATTTTGAAAAGAAAACATTAATTAATATAAAGAAAACATAAAACATAAATAAATTAAACATAGTCAAAAAATTAATTATTAAAGTAAAATTAAAATAAAAAAGATAGAAGTAATTATAGGAAGAAAAAATAAAAAATTTTAAATAATTATGTTCATTAATAAGAATTTAATAATAAAGAGAACTCCTTTTTGATAATTTTGTAATAGTCTATTTAATTTATAAAGTAATGTCAAAATTAATTTTATTTAGGGTTAAATAAGAGTATTAAAGGGAATGGAATGAAGAAAAAAGTGATTTTAATAATTAGAAAGATTTATTTGTTTTTAATTAATTGAATTATTATAAATTTTAATATGAGTTTTGCTAAAAAACCTTTACCTATAAAAGGATCGAAGAAGCCAGAAAAATCTCCACTTGAATAAATTCAATTGATACTTGGTAATGAATATACAGTTGAATAAATATAAAGTGCATTAAATTAAACATCTGATATATAGAATGCAATAAAAATATTGAAATAAGAAAGGGAAGCTTTATAAAACAATACCAAAGTTCTTAAATTTTAGTAATTGAATAAAGCATAATAAATATAAAAAAGAGTAAATAAATATAATAGCAAATGGATAAAGAGAGTATTGGGAGATGTTGATTTGAATAAGAATTAAGAAATTTTAAGTACGATTTAATCATAAATGGAGAAATTAACAATAGATTATGAATTACATAAACAAATCGTTTATAATTTTAGTATACCTTCTCGTGATCATTATAATAATAATACTAATAATTTACAATGAAATATGTTAATAATTGAGTTTCATAAATATTTAGATTTTGTAGAGATTTTTCTTATTTCTTGTTACAAATGTATCAACTTAAATTAGTTTAAAATCAAGTTAGTGATAAAAAAAAGAGTAATTTAAGTAAAATTGGCCGTTTAAAATACATTTTAGTGTTTGGATTTAAGAAAATAAAATAAAAATAGATATTTGTTAAAATTTAGTAATTGATGAAGAGTTGATGATATGTGAATATATTATAAAACATTGAAAGAGACTTAAGTGTATAAGTTTAAGGAGTGTATAAAAAAAAGGATTGTAAATATAAATTGATTCTATTTTAATCGCATAATAATAAGTTTTTATATTAATATTAATTGAAAAGCTAAGGATTATATAATATGATAGAGAGATAATTTCTGAATGTATAAGCAATTCATTGGATGTCATTTTGTTACTCAGTTTATTTCTATATTGAGAGCAGAAATACAAGTAATCTATTATGTTTGATAATCATATGCTTGATATCCCCTGTAGTAATTTTCACATATTATGCCAAATCAAAAGTAAGAATGATTGGAATTATATTTTGTATTTAATTAGATTTGATCTGTCTAATAATTCTGAATTAATAAAACTTAAATCATGCTTCATATGCTTAATTAATAATAAGTTAATACCTTTCAAAGGATCTTATAAAGAAAGTATAGGGTTAAAATCAAATTTTGATAAACCCTATGTCTCTTTATTATGGTTTAATGATAGTTGTAAGTGCATTTTAATAAATATATTTGCATACAGTAAATGAATTTAATTCAGATAGTCCTCAGTTAATCTTATGTTTATTTTTATCTTTATAAGATAGCATTGCATCTAAAAAGAAAAACTAAAGTTAATTAAATACAACAATTTAAATTGATGGAGGTCCAATCAATAAATTGGAAAGCTTAGGAAAAAGAGCAGTTTCTGTTGTGGACAGTGATAAAAATTTAATTTTAGATTAATCTAAAGATAGTGCAAGAATTCTTTGCAACAATTTTAGTAACATTCAATAACATTATATCAATTCTGAAATAATATATAATTCTCTAGAATATCTATAAGAAGGTCTAATAATTCTAGATGTTCAAGATGAAAAAAATTTAACTTATAAAATATAATATATGAATAGTGCAACCAGAATTTTATTCGGCAGAGAATAAGAATGTGAAATTTTGTATATTTTGGAAAGCTTAAATACATTGCATATATAAAGTTAAGATGTAATGGAGGATCCTATTTCAGGAAGGGAATCAGTTTAATAAAGATTATCAAATTTGTAATTTTCTCGATTATGCAAATCTATCTTTCTTTAAAAGGATTTATTTTGTTCAATAAAATAACCTATGTTAGATTTTTAAATGTTTGAAAAACATCAAATTATCAGTATGAAAGATCTATTAGAAAAAATGATATAGGCAAGGAAAACAGATGTTATAACAGTTAATACACACTATAGTGGCAGCATAACAATAAATACAAATAAAAATATAACAATTTCTTAATCTAATCCTGGATAATCAAGACATGAATAAAATGAAAGATTAATGGAGTTTACTTTAACTCTAACTAGAGATAAAAGTATATTAATAATTTGTAGAGATGTTACACACAGATAAAAAATAAGATATTTAAAAGATTATAATATTTAAAAATCTAAGATGTTATCATTTGTTAGTCACGAATATCGTTAGCCATTAGGTTGTATTATATAGATGATTGAATGTGTACTAATGTATCCAATAATAACAAGCAATATAGATATAGCAGAAAATTTACAAGTAGCATTGGACAATTCTAAATACATGTTGAATTTGTCTAACGATTTATTGGATTTGGCATAAATAAAGAATGGGAAATTCAAAATAAATAAAGTAGCATTTAATATTGAAAATCTGATATAAGACTGCATCAAAATGTTCGCTTTGAAAGCTAAATTAAAAAATCTATAATTATTAACTGAATTTAGTGGTAATATTCCAAAATAAATAATATCTGATAAAAACAGATTGAAACAAATAATTGTAAATTTATTAAGCAATGCTTTTAAATTCAATAGTAGTAAAATAGAAATAAGCATTTAATTTTAGTCAAATTTTTTAAGAATTGGTGTTAAGGATGATGGAATAGGAATAAGTAAAGAGGAATAATAAAAGTTATTTAAGGCATTTTCTAAAGTAAATTCAGAAGAAAGTAGAAAATTAAATGAATAAGGTGTTGGTTTAGGATTAGTTATTAGTAATTAGATTGCCTAAACTATAGGATGTAGTGGATTAAATATAGAATCTAAAATAGATATAGATAATCATTATTCGTACTTTTATTTCGATATGTTGATAGAATTGCCTGAGAAAAAGAAAGTGGCAAGTTTTAAAATTCCTGAAATCTACCCTCTTTATTAAGAAGTAGATGAAATAATAACTTTCAATTAGGAACATTAGAAAATAACTCAAGATGTTATTTCATATTGTTCTCATTGTTTAATTGTAGATGATGAATGTTTTAATGCTCTTGCTTTAAATAAGATTTTAAAAGGAGTTCTAAAAAACAATAATTAATAGATGGATGTAGAGTCTGTTCTTTCTGGTAAGGAGTCTATAGAAAAAGTAAAAAATAAAAAATGTAATAATTCATGTCAAGGATATAAACTAATATTTATGGATGTAGAAATGCCAATTATGAATGGAATATAAACTACAAAATAAATATTAGCATTTAATCCTAGTTAGATTATTATTGGATGTAGTGGTTATACAGATTATTAAGAGAAAAAGAAGTGCATAGATATAGGAATGTCCGATTATATTACAAAACCTGTCAATGAAACAGAACTTTAAGAAATACTTAAGAAATATTTATGAATAAATATTATTATTATTTTTAATCCTTTTTTCGATAATTCACAAAATGAAAATCATCTTTCATATAATTCGCTTGATCCTCCATAACGAGCTTAGATATCCCAGAAGATATTTTAAAGAGCTTAAGTTAAAGATAATGGTCTAACACATAAATCATCTATAGTCTTAGATCCTTATTAAACTACCATATCATCTCCATGTTTTAAGATGTAATCAATATTAAAATATTTCCAATTTGGAATATATTATGCTATTACATATCTATAAATTAATTTACCAATCTTTAATAATAATTATTTGTCTATATGAGCTAACTTTGGAGGTCTTTAAACAACATTGTGAAACATTTCATAACATTCCAATAAAGTATAAACATGAGGACCTCCTAATTCATATGTCTATCCAATAGTTTCTGGCATTTTTAAGGCATTTAACATAGCTTATGCTACATCTTAAACAAAAATCTAATTTATATTTATTCATATATTACAGGTTGTCTTTTAGCTTAACAATTATCTGGTACAATATTAAAATTATGGAAATATCTCTTTTAAACTTACCAATGATAAGCAAAATCGTCATTGTCTCCAACCATAACACTTGGTCTAAAAATAGTGGCATTAGGAAAGGCATTTAAAACCTATTTTATTAGTATGAATATACTTCTTATTCTCCAATATATTTAGTTTATAAATCTAAGGATTCAGCATGTGGATTAGCACCACAAGCAGAAAAATGAATCAATCTTATTACTCCTGGATTTTTAGCACATGCTTCTGCTATTCTTTTAGGTACAGTAATATTAATCCATTCAAAATCTTTTCTATTTTTTAAATGTTTTCTTGGACCAAGTAAATTAACAACAACATTTGAATTTTTCATAGTCCATTCAATCATTTCTTTATTATCATAATTCATATCGTGTAATAACCAATTTTAACCAGGTCCTGATGTTGTCTTTAATTCTCTTACATGATCTTCATAATTATATCTTCATCTAAATTAATCCTTACTAATGATTATGAGGGAATATTAATTCTGATCCAATATTTCCAAGTATACCACCCATATAAATTCCTGAAAAACTAGTACCTCCATGAATAGTAGCTCTAATTCCAGATGGTGTATGTTTACTGCCTTTATCATAGATATGTAATTTTGGTCTTGATAATACTCCAAAGTTGAATTTCAATACCTTTTACATTATTAATAATATTTATATATATATATATTAATTAAAAACACAAAAATTATATGCTAACAAATAAAAAGTAAAAAAAGCTCCTTTAGTGTAGCTCGATCTTACGACCGCTAGATTATGAGATTCTGAGTTTCCGATCTCACGATCTGACATGATTAGATGTGGGCCCTAATCAAATGAACTAATTAGGCAGTTATTATAACATTTGTTTAATATAATGACAGATATGCATTTTTCATTCTCATTATGTAATTTAAATTTGTAGTATTAGATATTTGATTTTTTAGATTTATATTTAACAATCTCTATTTTTTATAACAATTATATCAATTTTCATTTTTTAAATGAACTTTAATTTGTTATCAATTTAAATTTTTTGATTTGATGATAATGTAAAAATGATGTTGGATATTGATATATTTAATCTTATATTCATATTTAATTTGATGATCAGGATATTATAATTAAATATGCATTTAATTTTCTTTTCGCTACTATTTTTATCATATTGTTAAGAGCCTACAGTTTTTAAGGCATCTGACAAGGTTTCATACATAATAAAGGACAGAATAAAACGACCAGGAGATTTACTTTTCTTTACAGAAGGCTTGACATTTATTGCAGATGATATGTTATTAGAGAGTACAGGATTATATGGGGATTCTGAAATACATTATATTGATAACGTATTTGATACATAAAATATTGAACTAAAATATAGATAGCCTATTGGAAAAGACTATTTTGGTGAAGGATGTTCAAAAATAAAAAATAAAAACGGAAAGGATGAAATATATATGTTAACATGGAAAGAGAGAAAAGCATTTCTTTTGAATAGCAATTTACAATTAGTTTAAGAATTAGAAATACCATCAGAAATACAAGAAGGTTGGGGAATGACTTCTTATAGAAATAATGAAGGAGATGATATGTTATTGATATCAGATGGAACAAATAGATTATATCATGTAGATCCAAATGATTTTAAGGTAAAGAAAACAGTAAGTGTTCGTTTAGAAAATGGAAATGATCTTAATAAATTAAATGAATTAGAAATAATTGGAGATGGATCGCTTCTAGCAAATATATATGAAACTCCTTTTATTGCATAAATAGATCCACATGATGGAAAATTAATAGATATTCTTGATTTTACTGCTCTGATCTAGGATGTAGAAAGTGTTAAAGGTAAAGGATATACTGATCCTATGTTCAATAAAGTACTTAATGGAATTGCATATCGATAAGGCAATTTAATATTAAGTGGAAAGCAATGGCCATATTTTTATTAAATTGATTTATAATCATAATAATAATCATGAATTCTTAAAACCCTTACTAACATCAACTCGATCCTAATATTCCAATTCCAACAAATGAGCAAATCTAATAAGCAAATTCTCAATAATAATATCATTAACATCTCTAAGGCAATTCTAATATGGTCAATAGTAATCTCTAATAGCCTACTCCAAGTAAGATTAATGAATACAAACTATATAAAGAGAAGAATAAATAAGATGTAATTTTGTAGGTAATAATTAAATAGTTGTCCACGAGTGTTTTAAGCTTGAATGGATTTTATAAAGAGTAAATGGAAGGATATAATTTTGATTATACAAAATCGGATCATCCAACTATAGCCTTATTTCATTTTGCTATAAGAGGATTCGCTTTAGCAGTTTATTTATTTGGAGGTCTATTCATTAGAGAAGCGTAACAATATAGAAACTATAATAGTTGGACTCTTCCTGAAATTATTATTGTTATTGGAGCTGTAGATTTTTGGGTAACTAAAAATATCACTGGCAGATTATTAGTAGGATTAAGATGGTGGGAAGAGATTGATGAAGCTTCAGGAGAATAAATTTGGGTTTTTGAAACTAGAGTAAATGAGAATTAAGTAAGTTAAGTTAATTCCTTTATTTTCTGGGCTACATTAATACTTGCTATATTAGTTTGGGGATTTTTGGGTGTAGTCAATGTAATTGGTCTTCATATTCTAAATGTAATTAATATTGCTATTCTAAATTTAGTTAACTGGCATTTCATTCTAATTGACTATTCAATTAATCAATTTTTATTTCTATTTTTAATGTTCAAGAGGTATATTATTATTATTTAATAATATATTTTAGTTGCTAAATCAAGAGCAAAATAATTAGCAAAAGTATTAGGAGCTGAAATTTTAAATAAAATGATGAATCAATCAGTAATTTGGCCGATGAGAGTACCTAAATAAAAAGGGATGTGATTTGTTTCTATATGTTTTTTTTTTTTTAATTTAATTTTATAATTTATTTTTATGTAAAGGCCATTAACAAGCATCACATCATCATCATCATAATAATAATCAAAAATTTATGATAATAATAGTACTTCTTTTAGAATCAAAGAAAATAAAAAAAATAGGTAAAAAGATTGATTAATATTAAAAAAAGGTAAATGCCTCAATAGATGCTTTATGATAAAGAGGGATTGTATGAAGAGAATTTGAAATTGAAGAAAGAATTATTATAAGTGAAATTTGAATTAAAGAAGGAGAGATAGGAACATGCAAATTTTGAGAAGCAAGTATAAAAAACTAATGAAACTTAAAAAGATGTAATTATGTGATGATTTAGACAGTTTTAAGTTATTTTATCTTAGAGAGCAAGAATCAAGGAGTAGGATAAATAAATCAAAGAATTTGAAGACTAAATTTTTCAGTTGAAACGTAATCCTGAAAGGACAAAGAATAAAGAATTAGAAGCTGAATTAAAAGAATAAAAAGATGCTTATCAAAAGTTACAATAATACATTAGTAGTAAATGTATTCAAGATGCTAATGAAACTGTTATGATTAATTAATCATTAAAAGATCAAATCCAAATTAATTTAGTTTAAGCCTACAAATAAGATAACTTAAATTTATCTTAAATGATTATGAATTTATAATCAGAAAATAATAGTTTACAATAAAATTTATTATCACTTAAAACTGATAAAGATAGATTAACAAACAGGGTAAAAGATTTAGAGAAATAATTCGATACTGTAAATAAACATATGATGTATATGAGATAAGAAATGTAAAATACTAAAAAGTAAACTCCATCGGAAGATTATTTAAAAAAAATAGATGAATTGTAATAGTAAGTCTAAAATTAAGCAAAATAAATATAATCTAATAAAAAACTTATTGAAGAATTGGAATAAAAAAATGGAGAATTACAACATAATTATGATGTATTTAAATCTATGGAAACTAAAGAAAAAGAAAAATTATAAGATAGAATTAATATGCTTAAAAAATAAATTGAAGAATTGAATTAAAAGAGAGATGATTAGGAACAATCTTTAGAAGGTTCATAATAATCTATAGGTTTAAAATAAGCTATGACAATATATGGTAGTCCTAGAAGTAATAATAGTCCTTCGAAATTACAATTATAATTACCTATTACAAATAAAAAACATTGTTTAAAAGTTAATTCATATGATATCAAAGAATTAATTAGTAATTTAAAAATTAAGTTATTGAGCAATAATATTGAATATGAAACATAAGAATAAATTTTATGTGATGATGATGATGAATTTTTAACTTTAGAAGAAACATAATTGCGTTTATAAAAAGCACCTTTTGAGTTAAATGAAGATTAATCAAGTATATTAGCTAGATATTTGATTGAAGATAATACAGAAGATCATATTCTGTATGATAGAATGAGAACATAAACAAAAGTTATAATAAAATCTGTTTATAAGAAATTATTAGGAGAATATAATTTATTTGAAGAATAGGAGAAATAATAAATGTATGAATACTTTTGTTAATTGTTTCATAAATATAATTAGGGAATGGAATCTGCAATAAAATAATTCAACATAAAAAAAAAGTAATTGGGAAATAATTAATGTGAATATGATGATTTTAATGTAATTCCAAATATGTAATATAGGAAGCATTAAAATATTGTGATATCCTTTTGACTTCTAGATAGAGACTTTATTTAGAATTAGAAATATTTTCTGATTCTTAATAATTACAACGATTTAATTTTTAGACTCTATTTTCAAAGTTTAAATTAAAGGTTTCTGATTTAGATAATAGTATTAATTGAATTAATTTTTTATTTTAATTTATGGACACAATTATTTTAGAGGCAATTAAACAGCTTCCCCCCAAATAATAACCTACTGCTATAGCAATCTAACATCATTTAAACAAATGGGAAGAATCAGAGAAACAAGTTTCTAAGAAAGTACGTCAACTGTAAACAGAATATTTAAGAAGTGTTATTCCTTTATAAAATGAAATAAATGCTATTATTAAAGGATTGAGAGCTCCAACAGAAGAAGAAATCAAAGATGCAAATACATATTAAATTGATGTAAAAGATATTAAAGCATCTCCTCTTCAAAATTATTGGGGATAAGTTTTGATGAATAATAGTTTGACAGGAAAATTATTATCTGAAACAGATAAAGAAATATTTAAACATCTTTTATCAGTAAATGTTTAATTAGGAGAAAATGGTAAAGATTTCACTTTAAATTTTGAATTTGAAGATAATGAACATTTTGAGGGATGCATTTTAACTAAAGCATATATTTTTGAAGATTCTGATGATGAATTACCAATCAAATAAACAGGATCATCAATTAAATGGAAAGAAGGCAAAAATATAACTAAAAGGATTGTCAAAAGAAAATAAAAAAATAAGAAAACTGGATAAACAAGAGAAATTTAAAAGGAAGAGAAAGCTCCTACTTTTTTCCATTTCTTTGAAGATGTTGAATAAATTAACAATGAAGATGAAAAAATTGAAAGATAATAATTTGATTTTGAATTAGGATCATAATTTGTTAATTAAATTATTCCTAAAGCCTTATTCACTTATTTGGGATTGAAGGTAGGTGATGAAGAAGAAGATGATTTAAGTATTGATGAGGAAGAATCTGAAGGAGAAGAAGAGTCTTTAGAAGATGATTGAATTAGATTATGTTAATAAAAAGTTTATATAGAATTTTTCATTTATTTTAAATTATTAACCAATCTATTTTTTGAATCATGGAAATTTTAATAGAAGTTTTTACTTATTATATAAAAAGATAATTCATATGAGTGAGACATTTTTTTAGATTTTAATATAAATATTTTAGACTTAATTTTTATCTGATTGCTTTTTACAGATTTAATTAAAAATACATTAATATGTTATTGGCATAAATTTTGGGATATTCCTATAGCTTTTTTTCTAAAAAAATAATAGAATTACTTATTGTCTGATTAGAATAAAAAATTGGATTCTAGTATAAATTTTTTAATTTAAATAATTAAATAATTATTTTTTATACACAATTTTCAATTTTAAGGCATAATTAAATTAATTCTGAACAAGAAATTAATTTTTGCACAAAATTGTTAATTTCATTCTTCTAAACAATTTCGTGTGACACATTAATATTATTGCCCATAAAAAATTACATCCATATTTTTTCAATATCTAACCTATAAATATTTCCTTAATTTTTTCAAAGAAAAATATACTATTTTTAATTATGTAAAAATAATATATATTCAATTTAATAATGTGTTTCTCAATATAAAAATAATTTCCAATTCAATGCATTAATTCTTTTGAAATTAGAATATTAAATTATCAGAATTTATATTATTATGGGTAGCCATATAACAACAGTAAAAATGAATTCCTTTAGAAAGAATACAAGTCCTTTATTAAATGTTACACTTTCAAAATTGAGAGATTATCATGCTTCATTTAAATCAATATGTGATAACTTTTCGATGGATTTGTCTGAATTTGAACATATTTTTGGAGCTAGTGAAAGTGCTTTTGTTATTTGGGATACAGATAATAATGGATTAATAGATAGTTTAGAATTATTTAGTGGGATTTGTATTTTTAGTGATACAAAATTTGATGATAAGATTAGATGTATAAATGACTTATTTAATTTTAGTTCTGTTTGATTTATTTGATTTCAATGAATTGGAATCTTTATCACCTACAGATATTGAATTCATGATTTATTGCTGCATGAGTGCAACTTTTAAAATATATTCAATATCAAGTGAAATCAATAATGAAGAATTGACAGTTTTTGCCACTAAATATTTTGAAAAGGAAAATAGATTAACAGTTGTTGAATTAATTAAGTATAAATATTTAAATAATTCAAGAGCATCAAAGAATTCTCCAGAAGTAAATGATTTTTTTTAAATTATCAAAAAGGATTTGATCGAGAAAGTTGATGATATCAAAATTCAACAATAACAATAGTAATAATAGTTTTGATATGAAGTATACTTATAAGATCATATAAAAAGATTTTAAAACTTCATTATCATCATTTCTTAAAAATACATAATAAAATTTGTTTCAATTCTTAGATATTTAATGGTTTAGCCAATACTTCTTGCATTCCTGCTTTCAAACAGTTATCAATATCCTTTGAACAAGTAAATGCTGTTAATCCAACAATTGTAATATATGGAATTTAAGATTTATTCATCATACTAATCAATTATTTTGTTGCTTCAATACCGTTCATAATTGGCATTTGATAATCCATCAGAATTAAAGAAAGTATATTACAACTTTAACAACACTTTTATAGACTTTAAACTACTTATAGTGCTTATTGACCATTAAAAGCTAGAACAACTTCAAATCCCATTTTAGATATCAATACTTATAAGGATTTTTAATTAAAAATTTCATCGTCAACACTCAAAATTCTCATGCAATTACATTTTTTTAAACTATTTAATCCTGTTATAAATAATTCACTCTCTTTTTCTTCCAATTATTTAATTTATTTTAAATTGATAATTTTAGAAGATTTATCTTTCAATTTATTACTAAAAACATTATTGATATCTGTTATCAAAAAAGGATTTAAACTTTCTAAATCCTCTATTCTCCTTTCTAAATTGTCATCATTACTTTCTGAATAGAATGAATCATTTTGAGATTTTTTTGAAGGATATTAAGCATATTAAGTTTTTATTTAAGTACTTGCTATATGAAATTCTGTTGCTTTCACTACAGTACCCATAACATTAAAAAGGGAACTATTTACTTAAAGTTATTAAGAGATTGATAACTGTTTAAATTGACTCTAAACACTTCCATTATTCATAAAATTAGAAGTACTATTTTTTATATTTTATTAAGATGCAGGAACTCTAAAAAAGTTCTTTATACAAAACGAAATCAATGTTCCTTTATTTTCCCCTTCTGATTTTATATCAAAATATGTCAAATCAGGAGGAGCTAATTATTATAAAATTATTGAAGAAATTAATAAACCTATTCCATGCCAATCTTTCACAAATTCTTTATTTTTATCAACATTCTTACTTATATCTTATAATTTTTTTAAAAGATTTTATTGAATGCCTATTCCTTAATCAACTATTTCAAATAATATATTCTGATTTGCTTATGATATAAGTTTTACAACGCAACCTCCTTTAAATGAATATTTTAAAGAATTTTAGATAAGATTAACCAAAATTTAAAGTAGTTTTTTATAATCAGTACAAAAAGAGTTTAAATAATTTTCTTTTAAATCAACATTAAATGCTAATTGTTTAGTATTAAATTGATAATAAAACATTTAACTAATTTCAGTAATGAGCTCAGAAATAGTAAATTCCCTAAGTTTAATTTTAATTCGATCTTAATAAAAAGAAGAAAAGTCAATTATATCATTTATCAGGTATTATTATATTTTTAAAGAATTGATGGCTGGTTCTATCAAATTATCTTTTACATACTAAGGTATCTTTTATTCTTATAAAGAAGTTGACAGAAAATTCAGAGCACTATTTAAAGGAGTTCTGAGTTCATGAGAAAATGATTAAAGTATCTAAAATCATTATAATAATTACTTTAGACTTGAAATCATTAATAAGTATATTTTATTACATTTCAGTTTAACCTGAAACATCATTCAAAAATATCAAAAGCTCATTGTCTTTTTCATTTTAAACAATTTATCCGAATAATTGTACATTTGATCCATCTTCTAATTACTATCTGCATGAAATTTCATAATAACCAGAATAATGAAGATTAAGAAATGAAGACTGAATTTTACTTTTAAAATTCAAAACTATCTCATTCAAAGATTGTAATCCAACAGGTATATCTTATAATGTTTCTTGATTTTTCTAATTACAATTATTAAATGTCATTGCATAAGGTCTTCTTTATTTATTGAATTGATTAATTGACGAAACATCTTATTCTTCAAGATTACTACTGGAAACATGAAAATTTAAATGGTACATGATTAAATTTTCGAGTTCTTTTTCTGTTTTATTTTGAGAAGAGAAGAAAGTATAAAAGGACTAGTTTTTATGGACAATTTACCAATTTTGTATAGAAATAATAATGACAAGGATAGGGATTGTTTGCATTCTATTTTTCCAAATTTCATCATTTTATTTTTCCAATTATGAATATGATGAAATATTCTAATTTGGTGTAATATTTGTAGCATTTAATTATTTTTTCATGTATGATTATTTGTAAAGCAAATCTTTTAGTATTTACAACAAAAAAATAGAAATTATAACTATAATGAATTGCAACTTTCCATTAATACAAACAACAACAACAGAAGTAAGTTTTATAATAGTTTATTCTAAAGCACAAAAAGGATTTGGTTCTTAAGCCAAACTATCAATCAAAAAAGCTATAATAAAAAGGTTATCTTAATCTAAGAACAATAAAACAACTAAACTAATCAATTTACTTAATAAGATCATAGTAAAAGTACATTTTTAACTAATTTTAGAAGTTCTGATGAATATTATAATCGTAATAATGCTGTTGTAAGATATGCTGCAAATCATTAATGGTAATTATATTTGCTGAGTTCCTAATAAAACTGAATATATTATGATGAGCAAAATACAAAAACTGATTGATATATATTATTATTAAGGATATTCTGATTTCTTTTCTTAAGGAGTAATAATTTCAATTTCTGGAGTTTTAAACTAATTGGCATTCATGTCAATTTTGAATTATTTTATATAATACTTTTACTTAAATTAATAATAATGTAAGGTATTATTGTAATAAAGAGTTGATATATAATAATTAAAGTTTAAAGAGCCACATATAATTCTTAACGACTATCTTCCTTACATTAGGATTATATATTTTAATTAAAACCTAATAAAGGATTAATTAAAAAGCTTAAATGTTGTTCATTCTATAAATTCTATAATTTTAGATGACATTAGCATTAGAAACTACAATAGAAATCTCGGAAAATGCAAAAATATGGTCAGATATTTAATTAAGTTCTCCAAACAATACCTATATACTAAAGATTGCAAATACAGTCACTTATCAGTACTATGCAATCAATATTGAGCTTCATAAGTAAGATGACACATTTTCTTTGCATTATGGTATTGGTAAGACTCCACAATTTAGTTTAATTTTATCTGAAATTTCGGAAGTATAAGGATTTGATTTTTATGGGTATCGCAACATTCAAATAATTCTTAGGTATCTTGAAAATAGATTTACTCATTTCATCCTGTTGTCAAGTGATACTTTTAATTCTCAATAAGTATATATTTCTACATCATCAGAATGGACTTAAAACTACAATATTACAGTTACTGGCACTAATGAGAAAATGTGTCCAAACAACTGCAGCAACCAAGGCAGTTGCTAGGTATTATATAAATTAACTTGTAGGATGGAAAATGTTTATGTAACAAATAATATATAGGCAATGATTGTCATTAAAAAGCAACTTATATTGAATAAAATAAAGAAATATTTCTTAGTTTAGAGAATACTGTAAAGTATGCTTATGTTGATTTGGAAGAGAGCAAAAACCAAACGATGAGTTTAATAGTTAAAGTATTCTAAATAATCAAATTTAGACTAACAGTTCTGAAGGAGTTGATTTATACATAATGAAAACTAGAGTACTTTATATACCTGCTTTAGAAGATTTAAATAGAAAATATTATGATTAATTAGTTGAAGGCAATGCAGTCTAATTAGATTACCCAATAGAATTTGAATTATACGATAGAAATGATAATAGTACTTAAATTTAAAAAAGAGTCAGGTTTATATTAAAATAAAAGTCTCCAGTTGAATAAAATATTCTAATTTCATTTGATCTTATAAATCATCAAACATAAAATACTATATCAACAACTACTGTTATTATAGTTGTTGCTACAATTGCAGGAGTGATAATGATTTTAAGTATTTCATTTGCAATAGGCAAATATTTCAGAAATAAGAAAATTAAAGAGACTTTATCTGCCTTAGCACAAGTAAGATAAATGTAACATGAAAAAAAATATACTGCAAAGAGTTTTGATGAAGAAATATTGGAATAATTACCTTAGATTTAAAATGATCATATTAAAAATACAGATGTTTGTCCAATTTGTTTAGAACTTTATATTAATAAACCTGATCTTAGATCTACTAAATGCAAGTATTATATATTTAATTTATTTAAGACATTTATTTCATAGAGAATGTATACTTGTTTGGATTTATATTAACAAAAACTGTCCAACATGTAGATAAGATTTAAAAATACATATGAATCATCAAAGAAACCAATAAAATACATGAAAATTATTTTTTGAATTTCATTAACCAATGAGTAAAAAATTCTTTAAATTTATCATTTATTATATCATATTTCATATATATGGGTCTCCGAAATTCTAAAGATAATAAAATATTTTAAGAAGGAACAACAACATAATAATCATCTCCTAATAGTATAAATATATAAATCTTAAAAGCAAGCAGCCGAGTTGATATATCAGTTGATAATTAAAAATCTAATCCCTCAAAGTTCAAAAAAGGTACAAACAAAAATTATTTTTTTAGTTTCAACTTTAATCAAGTAAAGTAAATTTAATGAAGCTATGAAAGAATTAGATTCTATGGATGATCTCAATTCTGAATCTGCAGATTTTCACTATTGGAAAGGCAAATTCTTATAAATTACTTATATTAGGTTTAGCATTTCTAGGATTGAATGAATTTTAAAAGGCTTTAGAATCTTAAGAATAAGCCATTAAATATGACCCTTATCATAAACTTGCTTTATCAGAAATAGGTTTGAAAAGACAATTATCTATTTTAGGAAATATTTACATATTGACTCAGAAATATCAAGAGGCTCATTAAACATTCATGGAACTCTTAAAACTAGATGAAAAGTCTTTTGAAGCCCATCTAGGACTAGGTTTTATTAGAACTTAAACCAATGACTTTAAATCTGCATAAGAGCATTATGAATCAGCTTTGAATTCTGGTTTTGAAGAAAAAATAGCCTCTCTTAATTATGGTATTTAGTTTAATAAACTATTTCAGGCCATATGTTGTTTAAATAAAGAAATTATGATATGGCATTGAAATTTTATACAAAAGCATTAACTATTGATAAAGAATATTTAAGTGCATTTTAAGCTATAGCAAACTTATATCAAAAATAACAAAAATATAATGAATTATTATAATTCTGTGATTAAAATGATAACAATTAGTCCTGGAAAATTAACATTTTATCTCTTAAAGGTATATTCAATTACTAATTCTTACAGGTTCGGCTTATTTTGGATTAATGTAATATGATTAAGCTTAATAAACATTTGAGACCATCTTAAATGAAGATCAAAATAATATTGAAGCTCTTTATGATATTTCTAAATGTTTGAAAGCATAAGGCAAGCATTCTTAAGCTCTTTAGTATTTAGAAAAAATTCTCTAAAATTCTCCTAAAAATAAAAAGTTTTTAAGTTTAAAAATTAATCTTTTGATTTCCTTATAACAATATTAATTAGCATTATAAACATGTGATGAACTATTTGAATTGGATGCAAATGATTCTTACTCATTCTATCTAAGAGGTTTGGCATATATGAATATGAAAGCTTTTGGTAATGCTATTGATGATTTTGATAAAGCTTTAAACTTTGAACTTCATCATACTTTTATCCAAAAAGTATATAATGCTAAAAGTATATATTCATATTTTATTTAATAGTTAAATGTCACTTAGAATTTTAATAATTTTAATAAGTTTAAGATTCTTATGATTTTTTACTTGCTTTGACTAATAGTGATTAAGACAAAATTAAAATTCTTCTTGAAAAAGGTTATTATTATTTATTGTCAAATAGTATTGAAAATGCTGAGATTAATTTTAATAAAGCATTAAAATACTAAGTTTTTCAATTGGAAACATAACTTAAAATAGCTAATAATTATAGAGACACAAAATATTTTAAATAAGCTTTAACATAATATGATAAAATAATTCAAACAAACTCAAAATTTGCAAATGCATATGTTGAGAAAGCTATTTTAATGGATTTATAATAGAATAATTCTTAAACAATACATTTATGTAACAGGGCCATAGAACTTCAAAAAGATTAAGCAAAACCATTTTTTATTAGAGGAAAAACTAAAATGTAAACTCAACAATATGATGAAGCATTAAAAGATTTTGAATAAGTTGTAAGATTGGAACCCAATAATCATTAAGCTCTTTATGAATCTGGTCAAGCTCAATATATGATGAGTAATTTTGACAAAGCTTGTGAAATGTTTGAAAAGGCTTTAATAATAGCACCTGATATTGAATAATATCATATCAAAAGGGCTCTTGCTCTTTCATTGTAAGATTTCGATAGTGAAGCTATTCAATATCTAAAGGAAGCTATCCTTTAATGTCCTTAATTTGAGGATTGTTAAAATCTGATTGAAAGTTTAGAGGCAAAACCAAAACATGTTAGAGAATATACAAATGTATTTGTATATTTGATAATTATGTTCTTTGAAATAGCAGAATAGTTGTCAAAATAAGAATCTTTGATATCATCTATCGAAATAACTTCAATCATTTAATTATTAAATCAAAAAATGAAGGAGAATTTCCCAAAAATATCTAATTTATTCGAAATAGTTCGCTATTTTATACTCAATAAATTTGAGTGTGAAATTAAAATTAGTAATGAATAAATCATTAGAATTATCTTGTCTATTTATCAAGAGAAATACTATCCTGATAATGGATCCAAACTAGTTATGATAATGGATATGATAGATTTAGGAAAAAAGATTGCAAGATTAAAAGATAGATAAATTAAATCAGGTCTCAAAATAGAAAATTTTAAAATTTAATAAGAATTTTTAAAATTTATTTCTAAACCTCATCAGTCAATCTTTATCACAACTGCTGCTGGATTCGCTATAAAAGATTCAATTTAAATTATAATATTTTTGATATTGAACTAAAAATCTATTAATGATGAATCCGCAAATCTAAAGAACTTAATATATAGTAATGTGAAAAATGGGGTTTTAGATCACATTAAACCTAAGTGACTAGTTTTATATATTATAACTATTTATTTAAAAGTATAATTCATTGAACTAATCATTATTTTTATTAATAGAAAAAATCGTTTATTTGAGCTTATAGAAAATATTTAAAATATTTGCTATGTTTACATAAAATTAAATTTTAATTCATCGAAAATTTATGTTTAGATAAGATATAACTGAATAATTTATCTGATTCAATTTTATGTCTTATTTTCTAACAATAGTGTTGTTATAAAAATAAATTATAATAATTAATTACTTAATAATATTGCTTAGAAAAAATTATTCGATAAAATCTATTTTTATTTTTATTTTTTTGTTTAAGGATCTATTTAAATATATAATTAATTTAAAATCCTTGGTACTATTATTTCTTCGTTTTTGTTATTCCTAAATTCTTTGAATAATTATATTTTTAATGATTAGCTATTAATATATTATAAATTACTAAAAAAAACAGAATTATAATATTTAGAGAATTAATTATCAATTCAAAAGTCTTTAATATTGGAATTTAATATATCAATCATTTTAAATTAACAATATTTTTTGTAAAGTAAGTTAAAAGAAATCTAATCAAATATTAAATTTTTAAGAATAGATCTTTATCGACATTCATTTTATATATAAATAAAGAATTTCAGATTATTCGAAGCTTCTTGATTTATTACAAAAACTAGACGAGTCGATATTTAGTAAGGTTAAAAAATATTAGAAAATCTTTTCTATGAACCAGAAAATTGAAGTTTTTCTATTCCACCTAAATTTAAAGTATTAAAAATTTCTATTTCCAATTGATCTTCATTCTCTTGAGGTAAAATTTCTAAATAATTTAAAAACTTAAGAAGATATTATTTATAAAAAGGATATGAAATGAAGGTTCTTCAATTCTTTATCATTATATTGTTATAAAAATCAACTATTTTACAGTTTTTAAGTTTTTAAAGTAAATTGTTGTAATTGATAGATAAATCAATTTTTTATTAATGGGTTCAGCCTTAACTAAAAAAAACTCAAGCAAAAGCATTTATGAAGCTTATTAAAAGTCTTCATTTACTAGTAAGTTTACAGTTTCTAATTCTAGATTTAGATAAAATATCAAGCCCTACATAAAATTAAAAACAAAACTATAATTCTAAATTATGTGAAGGTATTAATTAGTCTATGAAAGCATTTTCACTTTTGAAAAGTTAACAATATGAAAATGCCATTAGTTTTATTGATAATCTTTTGTAAAGATCTCCAAATCTAGCTGATGCTTAATACTTAAAAGGTTTTAACTGTAATAATAGGTTTTAGGTTTAGCTTACCTTGGCTTAAACAACTTACAATAAGCTATGTTTTTTTGTAAAAAGGCAACTTAAATAAACAAAAAGCATTCAAAGGCCATGGCTGAGATAGGTTAAAGCTTTTTATATTGTAGGAAATATATATATTCTGAAAAAAAAGTACAAAGAGGCTATCAATATATTCAGCAAATTAATTAGAATGAATGAAAAATCATTTGAAGGATATTTTGGAATGGCTTTTGTATCAACCATTTTAAATGATTATGAAAAAGCAAAAATTTACTATGAGAAAGCTTTATAATTAAAAGAAAAAGATAAAGTAGCATTATTGAATTATGGTATTATTCTGTTTAAAGTAATTAGGCCATCTCTAAGTTAAATAAAAGTAATATGAATAAGCTTTAAACCTATATTTATAAGCATTATAAGTAGAACCAAAATATTTAGAAGCCATTCAATCAATCTGTAATTTATTTATAATAGAAAAAAATTATGAAAAATTGTTACATTTTTGTGATTAACACTTAGAATACTAGATACAAAAAATAAAAATGGAATTATTAAATTGCAAGAGTAATATTTTTTTATAATTTTAGGTCAAGCTTATTATTCTTAAAAACTTTATAATAAGTCAATTATTATTTGCCAGGAAGTATTGACCATTGATTCCAAAAATATTGAAGCGTTACTTGGAATAGCTATGAGTCTGTTTAATTTAAACAAATTAAATCTTTCTTTAGAATAATTCTAGAAAATCATTGATGAATACCCATAAGAAATTAGAGCTTTAAAAATGATCATAAAAATTCATAGCACTTAATAATAATATACATAATTAAAAGAATATTGCGATAAATTGATTGCAATTGATTAAACTGATTATTCAACTTATTTTTTCAGAGGAATTGCTTTTATGCAATAATAAAATTATTTATCTGCAATAAATGACTTTAACTAAGTTATTATGCATGACTAAAGTAACTTTATGGCAATAAAACATAAAGGTAAATATTTTATAAATTTTAGGATTTTGTTTCAGTATGCAAAAAATGTTCAAACAAGCAATCTAATGTTATAATTAAATCATTAAGTATATATTAGATACAAAAGAAAAATCTATTTTATTATTAGAAAAAGGTATTTATTTATCAAATAAAAGGTTTTTGCCATCTAAAATTGGCATAAAATTTATCTGCTAAATAAAACTTTGAAGAAGCAATCGAATTAGATCCTGAGAATAAATAACTAAAATTAAAAATAGCTAACATTGCTAGAGATAATAAGAATTTTGATTTTGCAATAAAATTATATAATGAATTGATAAATGAAAATGGAAAGATTACTTTATATTACTTGGAAAAAGTTAAGATATATGAAGAATGTAAGGATTATTTGAATGCTAAATTACTATATGACGAAATTATTAACATAAATGAATAAAATTTTGAATATTTTTTAAAAAGATGTAATAATATTTTAAATCATTAGCCAAAATAAAAATTTAATTATAACAATACAGTGAAGCTATCCAAGATTTATATTAAGGAATCAAATTGGATGATTAATAATCAGAATTATATTTTGAACTTGGATAAATATTTTTTATTTAATAATCTTTTTCTGAAGCAACCAATATGTTTCAAAAGGCTTGCACTTTAAATGATAATATAGAAAAATATCATATAAAATATGCAATAGCTTTATAAATGTAATAAGCTGAAGGTGAAGCAGTTTAACATTTGGCATTTATAATATAAAAACATCCAGACTTTGATGACTGTCAAGATGTTTTAGAAAGTATAAATTCTTAATCTCCTCAAAATAAGGAATATATAAAAGTTTTTTCTTATATTCTTATATCAATAATACAAGAAGGAATTATAAATGATAATCAAAATAAATAAGAATTGTAAGATTCAATTAGAATAATATTAGAAAAAAAATTAAAGACTAGAATACCTAAAATTAATTAAATTTTTGATATTGTTTCTTCTTTATT
>CAJJDN010000052.1:425437-575717 GCA_905182985.1 Paramecium sonneborni
CATAAAATTTATCTGCTAAATAAAACTTTGAAGAAGCAATCGAATTAGATCCTGAGAATAAATAACTAAAATTAAAAATAGCTAACATTGCTAGAGATAATAAGAATTTTGATTTTGCAATAAAATTATATAATGAATTGATAAATGAAAATGGAAAGATTACTTTATATTACTTGGAAAAAGTTAAGATATATGAAGAATGTAAGGATTATTTGAATGCTAAATTACTATATGACGAAATTATTAACATAAATGAATAAAATTTTGAATATTTTTTAAAAAGATGTAATAATATTTTAAATCATTAGCCAAAATAAAAATTTAATTATAACAATACAGTGAAGCTATCCAAGATTTATATTAAGGAATCAAATTGGATGATTAATAATCAGAATTATATTTTGAACTTGGATAAATATTTTTTATTTAATAATCTTTTTCTGAAGCAACCAATATGTTTCAAAAGGCTTGCACTTTAAATGATAATATAGAAAAATATCATATAAAATATGCAATAGCTTTATAAATGTAATAAGCTGAAGGTGAAGCAGTTTAACATTTGGCATTTATAATATAAAAACATCCAGACTTTGATGACTGTCAAGATGTTTTAGAAAGTATAAATTCTTAATCTCCTCAAAATAAGGAATATATAAAAGTTTTTTCTTATATTCTTATATCAATAATACAAGAAGGAATTATAAATGATAATCAAAATAAATAAGAATTGTAAGATTCAATTAGAATAATATTAGAAAAAAAATTAAAGACTAGAATACCTAAAATTAATTAAATTTTTGATATTGTTTCTTCTTTATTGTGGAAGTTATATGGTTTTAAGATAGTTGATTGGTTAAAGAATTTATAGAAAGTTTCTTTTAAATTGTTTAATAATTTCAAAAATGTTGAAAACTTTATAAAATACATAATTGAAATCTCAAAGAAAATGAATATCTTGAATGATTATAATTACATCTAAAAATATGAACGAGTTATCAAATAAATTGAAATATAAATAGTTAATTTAGAATTATCGAATGAACTCAATGAATATAAAAATAAAATTGCTTGTCTTGCCATTGCTGATTGTTTATATTTGCTTAAGACTTTAATTATCAATTCGGATATAAGCTAATCAGATTTAAAAATTAAGATTGAAGAAGTATTTAAAAACAGTTGTTTATAATACAACAGAAGATAGTGACAAACTGAATACTTTTCATTTTTTATTTACTATTATTTTATATAAAAATTAATAATTATAAATCATCAGGAAAATAGAAAGAATAGAAGCTTGAAAAATCTATCCTAATCCTGAACATTAAGTATACTTGTTGGATTTTTGATCCCATGGCAATAAATTAAAAATTTTACTCTTATAAACTTAAGTTTTCTTACAATACATAAGAGGAAATATATCAATTATTAAACTTTCATAACATCAAATTACATAGAAGAATCTTCACAAAATTTTCAATGTTTTCAATAACTTCATATATAAAGCTACATTTTCATTTGTGTTTTTTACAATAAAAGTTAAAAAAGATTGAAAAATAAATTGTGAAAATTTTTATGAACTCAAATCATAACATCTTAATAATAATCATAATCATTATAAATTTAGTATAAGGTTAAAGTCTATATATCATTAACATTAATGAAATCAAATATTTTATCAAAATGAAATATCTAATAGATTTAATTTTACTTATTATATAGATACATGCTTATTTTTTCATAGATTATTTGAATCCTCTTCTAATAATCTATTTGTACAAAATGACTTAAAAATAATAATAATTTTATAAACTTTTATTAAAATTAATAAATTATTAATCTTATGTTACCCTAGAAAAGCTTGGAAAAGAATAAATAATAGAAATACATTCTTAATTCACCTAAATTATCTGTTGGAATGTTTTCAAATTAACCATCCTTAATTTCTCAATTAATTTCAACCAAAATCAAAGCTAAATAATAATAATTAAGCATATCAAGGACCACATGTGAATTTAGAGCTGTAACTCCGATTTCACCTCCAAAATCTGGGCCTTATTCTCATAAATTTAATTATAATAGTCTTTCTTAACTCTCAAGGGTTAATAGCAATGGCAATTTGGATAATATTCAGTAGGAATTTAATAAACAAGATGAGACTATTCATGAATAAGGAGATGTTAGTATAAGATTAAGAAATAATGAAGAAGATGTATTATAGAAAGTGTAAAAAAATCTAAAACTTATTGGAGAATAAATCTATAAAAAGAAATCTAATTAAATTAATTCTTTTTTATTACTTTCATGGCAAAAACAATTAAATTAAAATTGTGAAAAACTTATTAAAGCTCTTTCTTTACAATTGAATTCTTCTTAAAATTTTTATAAACCTTCTCAACATCGTGAATCTATCATCTAATTATAAAAATAACTTAATGAAGAAAAAAAGAATAGATTACTTGTTGAAGAACAAACTAGTAAAATTATTTAGAGCTAAGAATAATAAATTAAATAATATGTAAACTTTCTACAATAATGTAGATTATGAACATTCAATTGCTTGAAAAAGAACTTAGCCTTTAGCAATGAGTCTCTTTTCTAAAATTAATATATTGATTATAAAATGAAAATAGCATAAATTATATATTTTATTATTTAAGATTCTATGAATCAACTAGATTTAAGTTCAATTACTTTGTTTTAACATAAAGAAGATAAGGATTCTCTTAAATAATCAGATACTCTTATTCCAATTCAACCAAGAAAATTAAGATCGTTTAATTAATTAAGAAATAAAAAGGTTTGCCATTCAATCTAATCCAAAAAAAAAGATTAAGAAGTCTCAATATGCAGTAATGATAGATTTGCTTAGTTTCCAAAAAGTTTTGAATAAAAACACTCTTTTAAATCCATTATGGAGCAGTACTTCTAANATATCATTAACATTAATGAAATCAAATATTTTATCAAAATGAAATATCTAATAGATTTAATTTTACTTATTATATAGATACATGCTTATTTTTTCATAGATTATTTGAATCCTCTTCTAATAATCTATTTGTACAAAATGACTTAAAAATAATAATAATTTTATAAACTTTTATTAAAATTAATAAATTATTAATCTTATGTTACCCTAGAAAAGCTTGGAAAAGAATAAATAATAGAAATACATTCTTAATTCACCTAAATTATCTGTTGGAATGTTTTCAAATTAACCATCCTTAATTTCTCAATTAATTTCAACCAAAATCAAAGCTAAATAATAATAATTAAGCATATCAAGGACCACATGTGAATTTAGAGCTGTAACTCCGATTTCACCTCCAAAATCTGGGCCTTATTCTCATAAATTTAATTATAATAGTCTTTCTTAACTCTCAAGGGTTAATAGCAATGGCAATTTGGATAATATTCAGTAGGAATTTAATAAACAAGATGAGACTATTCATGAATAAGGAGATGTTAGTATAAGATTAAGAAATAATGAAGAAGATGTATTATAGAAAGTGTAAAAAAATCTAAAACTTATTGGAGAATAAATCTATAAAAAGAAATCTAATTAAATTAATTCTTTTTTATTACTTTCATGGCAAAAACAATTAAATTAAAATTGTGAAAAACTTATTAAAGCTCTTTCTTTACAATTGAATTCTTCTTAAAATTTTTATAAACCTTCTCAACATCGTGAATCTATCATCTAATTATAAAAATAACTTAATGAAGAAAAAAAGAATAGATTACTTGTTGAAGAACAAACTAGTAAAATTATTTAGAGCTAAGAATAATAAATTAAATAATATGTAAACTTTCTACAATAATGTAGATTATGAACATTCAATTGCTTGAAAAAGAACTTAGCCTTTAGCAATGAGTCTCTTTTCTAAAATTAATATATTGATTATAAAATGAAAATAGCATAAATTATATATTTTATTATTTAAGATTCTATGAATCAACTAGATTTAAGTTCAATTACTTTGTTTTAACATAAAGAAGATAAGGATTCTCTTAAATAATCAGATACTCTTATTCCAATTCAACCAAGAAAATTAAGATCGTTTAATTAATTAAGAAATAAAAAGGTTTGCCATTCAATCTAATCCAAAAAAAAAGATTAAGAAGTCTCAATATGCAGTAATGATAGATTTGCTTAGTTTCCAAAAAGTTTTGAATAAAAACACTCTTTTAAATCCATTATGGAGCAGTACTTCTAATAATTAAATTAAAAAAAAAAAAAACCAAGATAAAACTCAGAAAAAACTACTAGAATGAGAAATTATTCCAATTATATTGATGTTTCCAATCTGAAAAACCCCAAAAAGTCTGGAAATGAGATTCTTATTCAAGACTTTAGTAATAACTCTAATAGATAAATAAAATTATCGGATATGTGCAAAGACATAATGATCTATAACCCTCTAAAAAATTAATCTTCCTATTTTCCAAAATTAAAATTTCACTTTCATATTAAATGAAATATTTATTCTCGTTCTAAAAATTAATAATAATGTTAATAAAATATATATTTAATCAAATGAATTATTACTGCACTCATTATCTTCTCTTTTATGAAAAAGTGTTTATATAACTTTTAATTATTGGATTATTATTTTAATAACTTTGAAAATAAGATCTAAATGGTATAGAATCCATATATATTCATATTTATTGATATATTTAGGACTTTGATAGGGTATACATCTAAATAAGGAGAATCTAATCATCTTAATAAAGTTTCAATTGTAATAACTTCTCCTTAATTCTAGATTATTTAATATAATTTTATTAACATCATCTTTGAAACTTAGATAATTTTATATTTTTATTAAAGAAAAATTAATCTAGTGATTATTAAATGAATTTCTAATACAAATGTGATATTTCAAATATTTTCGAAATCCCAATAAAATACTATAAATATGAAACTATTTTTCATCAAATCATGTATAATTAAGTTATTAACTCATAGAATTTGATAAATTAACTTAATTATTGTTATTACTTTAAGTTTAAATTTTCTAGGTGATTTTCTTGGTAAATCGCAATTATCATCTCTATATTGTAATTTATTTCCATAGTTTTTAGATTTCTGTATCTACTTCATGCATTAATCTTTTTTTTTTTGATTTTCCAGCATTTAAATAGTGTCTTCAGATAATTAATCCAAATTTTTATGTTGTCAATAACTTTGTTTAACATTTAAGATTTAAGATTGATATTTCTCTTAGATCTTTTTTCTTATTTATAATTATTTTTAAAGATCTTAATCAAGATCAGGAAAGCCTTTTTTGTCTGAATGTTGAAATTAGTTTTTACATTATATTTTTCTATACTAATTAAACAATTAGGAATAGTACATTTTTTCTAATTAAACTGAAGCATATTTCTTTAAACCTAGATATCAGATATAATATAAATTGGAATCAAACTATGATCCATAAAATTCTTAACCAAAATTGAACTCATTGACCAATTCACTTTATGAACCATTTAGAAATTAAATCATTTTTTAGATGGCCAATATTGATTATACATTTTGTCGATCTCAAATTACATTTTTATAAATAATGAATAATCATAGTACTTAATTTGAGATTTTACCAAAACTGATTACTAATCAAAACAAATTACTAGATCCGATGTATATAAGAAATACATAATTACGTCATTCTTAGTATCTTAATAAATATAATAGTTTTAGAGATGAATCCAAAATCTTACCTCATATATAAAGAAGATCTATGATGTAAGGTAATTCTAAGTAAATGGTTGTTTAAAGTATTAATTGAATCCATTAAAAAGGATTTATGTATAGCTTTGATTACAATACCAGGCATTTTGGAACAACCTGTGATAGAGGCTTTTAAGGATTATCTAGCTATCATTTATCATAAAAATTTGGAAATTTTGGTACAAAATTATAACCTTTGGAGAAGAACATTATTGCTGATCTAACTGATGGAGAAGATGTAGAAGAAATAAAAAAAGATGAAAGATTGTTTTTTAAGAAAATATACAAATATAATTAAATGCCTGTTTTGGCTTTAATAAAATCTTTTGAAATTGATTGGATCAAGGAGAAAGACTCTTAAATAAATAGGAAGTTGTCAAAAAGTTTGATCTTAAATTTTTAAACAACCCTTTCAATATTGAATACTCACAATGATTTCATTGATTTTTTTATGAAAAATTTATAACTGTTAGAATTAAATACAGTTGCTTTAAAACATAAAGGATTATAGAATTTAAAAACTAAAGTTAATAAATTTTCTAGTGAAGAATTTTCAGGAACTTATTTAATTATATAAAATAATTCTGGACAAGGATATTTTAAGATTCATTTTCCAATTATTGAAATTTATTTTTAGGAATATTAATATGTTTAAACTATTAATTTATCGCCAATGAAATTATTTGAATTATAAAGCAATAATTTTTTTTAAGTAGCTGATATTGTTTAAGACATAAAAATAGATTTTTCTCTCCTAAAATAAAAGCTAATATAAGAAACTGAAAATCTAATTAATTCAGAATAAAAAATTGAAGAGAAGGAATAACCTCAAATACAAAAATCTGATTAAATTGAAACACAAAATATAATAGAATCTGAATAAAAGGTTTAAATAACAAGATTAAAAAATTCAGAATTGGCAATAATTATAAGGGAAAGTATTATTATTTTTAAGTATAGAAAAAAGTGAATTTCCAGAAAAGATTTTAAGTAAAAGAATGATTAAATAAGTTGCTTAAAAAGATGATAAATGCTTCTTTTGTGTAGATTTTTTACCAATTCAATTTATTATTAAAGAAAAAGTTTCATAAAAAACAATTAAATTGTACTCTCCAAATTTTTAAGAATTTAATGAATTTCTAACTTAATTAGGATAGAAAAATATAAAATAAGTAATGGATGAATTTTTAATTACTACATTTGATTTAAAGCCAGAAGATTTTGATTACAAAGAGTTTAAAAAAGGGGCAAAAATATATTTAAATTTTTCATAATTTTCAGAATTAAATTAAGAAATAACTGAAGAACATATTAATAATGGTTTACTATCTGTTTTTGTAAAAGAAATAGAAATAAATAACAAAGATTTATAAATAATTATGGAGTAATGAAAAAATATCAATAATATTAGACCTTGTACATTTGGAATATACAATTAATTAACTTGTGGAACTGAGAAGAGAGTTTGTACATCTAAAGAACTTACGAGTATATTATAGAAAAAATATTAAGTTAAATTTTAACTTATATGATGGAATATTTTTATATATATAAATAAGGTTTTTTGTTTTTTAATTTATGAAGTTATTCTGAAAGAGGATTTTAGTTTTTAAATGATGAAAAATAAAGAGAATGATGAATATCTAATTATCCTGTTTATATTTGTATAGTTGAATGAAATAATGAGAATAATATTTACTTACGAATAACACATAGTTATTCAAATTTTTAGCTCCAAAAGTTAATTTAAAAATATTAAATATTTAAACATAAAATGCAGACTGAAAGCGAAGAGCCATCATAGTTGATAATTAACAGAATAATATTGGATAATTTTAAAAGTTATTATGGACATTTAGAGATTGGTCCATTTCATCATTAATTTACAAGCATAGTTGGGCCAAATGGTTCTGGGAAATCAAACTTAATAGAATCATTACTCTTTGTCTTTGGTAAGAAGGCTTCATGGATGCGTCTATAGAAAATTCATTAATTAATACATAATTCTGCTGAACATAGAGATGTAAAGAAAGCCTCTGTTGAAGTTTAATTTATAGAATAGAGCGGGAATAATCGAAGTCATTTTAGTGTAAAGAGAACAGTTCATCATACAGGATAATCAAATTATGATATAAATAATAAACACGCTACTTTAGAAGAGGTGACAACATTATTGAAATCAAAGGGAATAGATCTTACAAATAATAGATTTCTTATATTATAAGGAGAAGTTGAATAAATTTCATTGATGAAACCAAAATCAGGAGATTAAGAAAAGCCAGGATTATTGGAGTATCTTGAAGACATAATTGGAAGTAATCAATATCAAGAATAGATTGATAAAATGACAGAAGAATATTTATAATTAGATGTATAGAGAAGAGAAAAGGGAGAAATGATGAGAGTAGTTGAAATGGATCTTGAAAAATTAGAGCCAGGAAAGGATAAAGCTGTAGAATTAGTTAGAAATGAAATAAAGAATTCATAATTGTAAAATGTTTAATAATAAATTGCTAATTATAAAGTATAGACTTAAATAAGTAAATGTAAAGAGAATATTACTTAAATTGATGAAAATTTAAAAATTACAGCATAAGAATCTAAGGATAAAGTCAAAGATCATGCAGATACTTTAAAATTAATGAAAATAGCATAAGATAAAGTTTAAAAAACTAGATAAAAACATTAATCAATTAAAGCTAAAGTTGAGGAGTTGTAAGCAAAAGATACACAAAATAGAGAAGAAATTAATAATTTAACTTCATAATAAAATAGGTTTAAAAAGAAATTAGATGAATTAGATTAAGAAAGGAGTAAATGTATAGATGAAGTTGAAGATTTAAAAAAAGAAATTCCAGTATAAGAAAAATCTATAAAGACTTTAAAATAAGAAAAAGAAGAATTAGAAGAAATAGTATAAAAAATGAATTAATAACATTAATAAGAAGTTAGAAAATTAGTAGATAAGAAGTCTAATTTATAAAATATAATATCAGAACCAACATTATAAAGAAATCAATATGCAAAAGATTTAGAAATAACTAAAAATAAATTAAATTAATTAAGATCTCCTGAAACAGATGGAGGAAAAGGTATTTAAAGTAGTTTAAGTGATTGTGACAATAGTATTATGTAACTTAAAGAAATAGTAAAAACACTAAATTAAACAATTGATGAAATAAAAAATAGAGAAAAAATGTAAATAGAGAAATAGACACAATTAAAAAAGGAACTTAAATAGAATGAAGAATAATTATAAGAAGTTCAATAATAAATAGATGGATTTTCAATTTAATAAAATTAATAGAATGAATAGAATGCAACAATTAGAGCAATTATGACAGCTGCATAATAAGGTTAATTAAAAGGAGTGATTGGTAGAATTGGTGATTTAGCATATATTGATTAAAAATATGATATTGCTATATCTACTGCATGTGGAAAAGGATTTGATTCAATTTTAGTTGAAAATTAATAAGCTGCAGAAGCTTGTGTAAATTTTTTAAAATCAAATAGAATAGGTAGATATACATTTGTGTCTTTGGATGTTGTTAATAAAATGATTAATCAAGATATGATGTAGAAGAGAGCTTAAAATCCTAATTAAACTGAAAGATTATTTGATTTAATATAGGTTAAAAAATAAGAATATTAAGCAGTAATATTTAAAATTGTAGGTTAAACACTTGTATGTGAAAATATTGATTTAGCTAGAAAATTAAAATTTGAATAAAAAAATCCAAATAGATTTGTAACACTTGATGGAAAATTAATTGAAGCTAATGGTGTAATGAGTGGAGGTGGATAATAAAGAAGAGGTGCTTTAAGTGCAAATAATAAAAAATAAGATTTAAATCTCTCTAAAAATAATTAAAATTAATTAGAAGCCATGTTAAAATAATTTTAATAAAACAGATAGTTATTTGAATAATAATTAATTAAAGTAGATCATGACTTATAAACTTTGATTAAAGATGGAAAAATAATATAAGAAAAATTAGATTAAGCTTCTTAAGATTTAAAATTTTAATAAGATTTAAAATAAGATTTATAATAGAAATTAGAAAATGTAAAAAAATTAGAATAAGAAAGATCTGATATTGAAAAGTAGAGAAAGGAATATGAAAAGTAAATTTTAAATCATTAAGGCAATATTGATAATATTGATAAAAAAATATCTAAAGAAAAGAAATAATTAGAATAAATTGAATAAGAAATATCTGAGTCTGAAAATAAAGAACTGAAATAAAATAAAGAAAAATTGTCATAGTTGACAGTGAAATTTGATAAAGATGATGGAGAATTTAAAAAAATGTAAACTAGATTAGTTTTTTTGGAGAAAAAATAGAAGACATTAGATAAAGATGAAATAAAAATTAAAGAAGATTTAGAAAAAATAGAATAGAAAATTAATTAGATAAATTAAGAATTTAAAAATGCTGAAGTTTAGATGATTGAAGCATTTGCTTTACTAAAAATCACTTTAGAAGATTAGAAAAATGCAGAGAATGATTATAAGGAAACTTAAGCTAAGAATAAAGAATTTGATGAATTAATAACAAGATTGAAAGAGAAAACTAATAAATTGAAATAAGAAAAGGAGGAATGTATTTCTGCTATGAAAAAAGCATAAGATGAATTAAGTGAAGGATTAACAAAATTAGAATAAATAAGATTGAATTATAAGGAGATGTAAAATGATTATGAATTTTTGAATGAATTAGAAGAGATAGCCAATTGGAGATTATAAGAGTAATAATAATAATAATAATTTCCTTTAACAACAGCAAATTAGAATTAATCGATGTTAAATATCAGCGTAATATTTAAATTTATAATAGTTTATTGATTAAGGAGATGAATCATTTGATGATGGACGAAAGAGAGGAGCAACTTTAGCAATAGACTTAAAGGCAATTTTAGAGATATCAGTTACATAAGAATTAACAGAGGAATAAACAATTTAATTTTGTCCAATAGAGAAAGAGATTGGGAGAGTTCATGCACATATATAAGCTTAAATAAGAGAAATTACAAAGGATGCAAATATAAAAGATATTTAAGAATTTAAAATAAAGTATTTGGAATACAAGGCAAAAAAGAGTGACTTTGATTAGACAAAGCAATAATTATAATAATAAAAATAAAAGATTGATTAATTAAAAAAGGAAAGATATGATTTATTTATGCATGGATTCAATGTAATAGGATCAAAATTAAGAGAGACTTATCAAACATTAACAAATGGAGGGGATG
This sequence comes from Paramecium sonneborni, assembly GCA_905182985.1. Lineage (NCBI taxonomy): Eukaryota > Ciliophora > Oligohymenophorea > Peniculida > Parameciidae > Paramecium > Paramecium sonneborni. The sequence goes on from CAJJDN010000052.1 coordinate 436,428, forward strand.
CTGAATTAGAATTAGTAGATACTATGGATCCATTTAGTGAAGGTATAAGTTTTAGTGTAAGACCAAAGAATAAATCTTGGAAATAGATGTCTAAATTATCAGGAGGAGAAAAGACATTATCTTCATTATCATTAATATTTGCACTACATTATTATAAACCTACACCATTATATTTCTTTGATGAAGTGGATGCAGCTTTAGATTATAAAAATGTTTCTATAGTTGCCAATTTTATAAAAGACAGAACAAAAAATGCTTAGTTTATTGTGATCAGTTTACGTAACAATATGTTTGAATTAGCTAATAAATTAGTAAGTTTTTATAATATAATATTAAGATTGGCATATATAAAACATTTGACACAACCAAGACTATATAAATTTAACCAGAATTAGTGTAGATGAAAATAAATTCTTATAATGAAAACAATGAAAATATTAATTAAAATAGATGATGATTTGCTTTTGAATATTCATATACCATTATTATTTTCTAGAAATTTATCTAAAGCTCCTGAAGTTTTAGATTTACCCTATTAATTTTATGTTTGACTAGCTTTCTTTTTTTAATGATGAATGGCTAAACAACTTAGAAATTGTAATTCTTGATTCTCTTTGATTACAGTTACTCGAGAATTATTAGATATGATTACTCAAATCATCTTCTTTTATTGTTTTTCTTTAGTCTTGTTTAATTTGATCCTTTACTTTGTTTAATAGAAGTTCCCCAAATTCTTCAATAGCTTTCAACATATATTGATAAGCTTCTGGTTTAAATTATGGTTTCTATTCATCTTCTTTTAAAATAGTTTTTAATCTAGATAAAGGAAAGAATGCTGATAATAAATTAAATACACAATTTTACTTTCTGGAGCTGCTAATTTATTTTATTAAACTTATTCTTTCAATTATCTAGCTTTTTCTTAATATCTCTTGAATATTAGATATTAATTACTATTCTTTATAATCTTGAGGTAATTCTTTCCACATTTAACTAAGAACTTGAAGTGAAAATTTGCCATCTTCTTTCTTATCCTTCATAAATAATTGATAGGCAGATAATTATTAAACAACTGGTTTTATAGGTGTTGGCTATTTTGAATTAATGCTATCATCAATAGTAATGACTTTCTCTCCTGATTAAAGTATTTACTTTTTCATTTTCCGCGTAATTTTATAAATTAATTTTTTAAAATGTCATCTCTACTTCACTTGAAATTAGATGGAATCAGAAGTTATTGTCATGTAGGCTAAGTTAAAGATAATAATAGAAAAGCAGCATAACAATCTTAATCTATATTTTTTAAATAACCTCTCACTCTTATTTGGGGTCATAATGGGAGTGGAAAGACAGTAATAATTTATGATTAAAATAGACAATTATTGAAGCTTTAAGGACTATTACTACTGGAATGTAGCCTCCAAATTCTGAGAAGTATTCAATTTTACTATTTCCTTAGAGGCAGAAGTTTCTTAACTGATAGTCATTTACTTGGATAAAGTAAGACCGATGCTTGTATTGAACTTGGTTTTAAGTCAATTAATAATCGTGAGATTGTTGCTCGTAAACATTTTAGTATTGTATATGATTCTCCTAATTCTTGTAAATTTTCCTCACTAAGATCTACCCTATAAACTAAATCATTAGAGACTGATAAATTAGAAACATTGCATTCCACTTGTGCCAATATTGAAAAATAAATTCCTTGCTTTCTAGGTGTCTCTATTCCTATTCTAAATAATGTTCTTTTATGTCATTAAGAAGAGCAACTCTGGATGTTTAGTGATAACTCTACTCTTAAAGGAATTTTCGATGAACTATTTGAAACTACTGATTTAGTTAATATTGAGATTAAATTGAGGGAATAACTTAAAGAAGCTGAAAGCAAGGCAAAAATACTCATGGAAAAAGTTGAATTCTCCAAAAGAGACATGGATGATGGGCAACGTTAAAGATCCAATCTTTAGAATTAATTAGAAGAAAAATATAAAGAAATTAAAGTTATACAAGAAATTAATTAATAAATTAACTTAATCTAAATTTCAAATATCGATTTCAATATCATTTAGTAAAAAATGAGTGAATATGCTGATTTAATTGCTTACAGAAATTCAATCCAAGAAAATAAAATTCTATTATAATTAGATCATATTGATTTAAATCAATTATCATAATATGATTATGTGATTACCACTATGAAGTCATTAGAGATTGACTTAAGAACTACTTAAGAAATTCTTAAATCTAGTGAAATTAATTTAGAAAATAAAAAAATAGAATTACAGGACCTTTAAATTGATACTTCTATAGAAACATTAAAATAAGAAATTAAATTAATTAGAGATTCTGTTAAATCTATATTTATGTTTTAAAATAATATTTCTGATGAAAATTTATTAAAATTAGTTAAAGAAAAAATCAATCAAACTAAAATCGATTTGTAATAAGAGTAATAAAAATAACAACAAATGTAGTCCAATTTTTAAACTAAAATCTCTAACTTAAATGAGAAAAGATAAAAGTATTTCATTGAAGTTAAAATAAATGAAACATAAAGAAATGAATAGCTTAAATTAAAAGATCAAATCTCGAAAGATATTAAAAATAAAGAAATGCTCTTATAATAATTAAATTTCCAAAAAAAATAAGCTGAATAATTAGAAGTTCAAATAAAAGAAAAATAAAAATTCAAATCAGAATTTGAATAAATTAATTAAGATCTTATTGATTGTTATGATATTACATAGAAAAATTAATAAATTAGTTCTTACTAAGAATTAGTTAAGAAAATTTCTGATCTAGAAGAAAACATCTCATCAAAAACTACAAAAATAGATCTATTAATTAGAGAAAATGGCTGGAGGGCTATGATTAAAATAAATGGATCTAAATTAGAAAGAGATATTTCAATTTCAAAATGTGAAGAATCTATTAAACAAAAGATTTAATAAATTAAAACTTAAATGGCAAAAGATTAAGCTTAAATTAAATTTTTAAACGATCAAAAGGATGAATTAAAAACTTTACTATCTATAAATAAAGCAATTAAATATGATCCATCAGAATTAGATAATTTAAAAAAACAACTCAGAGAAGTTAAAGAAAACAAAATAAAATATATATTCAATTAAACAGAATTCATTGATTAATATGTATGTATCGATAATTATTAAGATTGCTAGTTCCAGACAATCTGGAAAATGTTTACTATGTTTAAAACCTACAGATTAAAGTTGTTTTGATTTGCTAAAGCATCGAGTATAACAAAACTTACCAAAAACGAAATCTAAAATTAATGAATTTGAATTATAAATCAACAGTCTAAAAGCTGAAAAAGATAAGATTTAATAGGGAATGCAAAACAATTAACATTTAGAAAAAATTAAATAATTAGATTCTCAGATAGCAGAGATTTAAGCAAGTTAGAGAGATTCTGTTGTTGGTGATACGTTAATGTAATTGGAAAAAAATCTTTAAGATATTACGGTATTAAGATAATTGTTTGGAAATGAAGAAGAAAACCAAAAGGAATTATTATTAATTTAAAAAATTTCACTTGAAAGAGAAAATCCATATTTAAAAGGATCTCTTAAATTATCAAATAATCCTTATAATTAAATTTAACTTTAAAGAGCTAAATCAGAAATTTAAAACAAATTAAAATAATATGAAGGTTTAACTGAAAATTATGAGAATCCTAAATAAATATAAGATAATATTTTAAGAGTTTAAACAGAATTAAATTAACTTAAATTATAAAATTAAAAAATAGTTGTTTTAGAACTTGATGATAAATCCGTTGAAATTTATGAGATTGAATCTCTATTAAATAAATTAGAACTAGAATAAAATTAATAAAATGATCAATATATGGAGTTAATTTTATTTTAGAAACAACTTCTAAATAATTTAGAATCAATTCAACCTTAATTTGAATAAAAAATATTAAAGAAATAAGACTTAATGAATAAAAGTAAGAATAATTATAAATACGCTGATTATATTCAAAAGTTATAGTTAGAGATTTAAGGGGAGATGGATAAAATTAAGTAACTAGAATTAGAAATTTAGCAAAAATAACAGAAACTAAAATAATATTAAGAATTATAAGATTACATCTAGAAACTGTAAAAATGGCAGAACTTTGAGGAAGCAGAAGAGAAACTAAATTAATAAATAGAAGTTGTACAATAAGAAATTTAAAATCTCTAAAATGAATATCAATAATAATAAATAAATATAACAAAAAAGGATAAATTAAAATTAGAATATGATTTAAGAAAGTCAAAGTTAGAATAAAGTTTTTAAACATCTTTGGATTAAAAAAAAGATATAAATAAAAGATATGATGGAACAGAGCAAAAAAGACTTGAATTATTATGCGAATTGGTGGCAAATTAATAATTTATTAGTGATTTAAGGAAATATTTATCAATTTTAGAGTCTACAATGTTAGAATGTCATGGTTAGAAGATGAAAGAAATAAATAAATTTTTGTTTGATACTTGGCAAGTAAATATATAATAATATAATTTAGAAAATTTATAATGGATAAGATATTAAATTTATAGAAGTAAAATTTGATGAAATTCCAAATTAGAAGAAAATATCGAAAAAGTACAATTACAGATTAGTAATGAGAACAATGAATAATACAGAAATAGATATGAAAGGCAGATGTTCTATGGGTTAAAAGATGCTTGCATCAATTGTTTTTAGAATGGCTTTGGCTGAATGTTTTGGTAGTAATTGTTGTTTTTTGGCTTTAGACGAGCCAACTTCAAATTTAGATAGGAAACATATAAAAAGTAATAAATATTTAAATAAAATAGCACTGGCTGAATAACTTAATTCATTAATAGAACTGATGAAATAACATGAATAATAAATATAGTTGATTATAATTACTCATGATATGGATTTAGTGAAATTATTAAAAATGCATGCTGATTCATATTACATGATAAGTAAGAAAGAAAATGGTTTTTCATGTATAGAAGAAAGAAAAATCGAGGAGCTTAAATGAAAAACTATTTGAAATTAATTCATCACTTTTTATAAATTATGCAATATATTTGATATGCTATATAATAATCTGATTATAAAATGATGACTCATTATAAAAATTAATCAGCATAAAACTATTAAAAAAATGTCGAAAGAAGTATTTATGTTAGTTAAAATGAAAGTAACTTTTGAAAAGATTTGATTAAGTGTCAAAGTCTTTAGAACAATTTGATTTATATGAATAAAACGAGTTTTCAATACCTAGCACTTAATAGTATGTTTTAGTACTATACTTAGATACTCTGAGGAATGTTATGAAGCATTTTAGAAGATTTATTAGACAAGCTAAGTTCCTTAACTTTAAACAATTCCAGAAGATGAAAAGGAGTTTTACATTTTAAATAGAGATACAGGACTTATGATAGATTGTCGAAAATTAGATTATTACACAGTACCAAAAGCAGATTCGAAGGAAGTGGCTTGGAAAAATTACTGGAAACATAGTAGAGAGATAAGTGAGCTACTACTATAATTAATCTAATCAAATGAAAATAATAAAGTGTATGAACTACTAGCTCATCCATAATTCTATGTAGATATAAATATCAGGTAGAAGTAATATTATATAAAATAGAGATTTAGATGACTGGACTCCTCTTCATTTTGCTTGTCAATAAAATAACACTGAAATAGTTCAATTATTATTGCATTAGTAAGCAAATCCAAAATTACTTTCTTTGAATAGAAAGACACCATTACATATTGCAGCAGTGAAGAATAATCCAATAATTTGTGAATTGTTAATAAATTTTGGAGCTGATATTGATGCTTAAGATTCCGATTAAAATACACCATTACATATTGCTTCATTACATGGAAATGATTAGGCTTGTAAAATATTGATTGAGAAAAATGCAAATACTAATTTGAAAAATTATTAGCATTTAACTCCTATAGAAGTAACTTCAGATATTAGAATTATTGAAATTTTTAATTCATTCGGAATCTCGCTTAATAATTTTACTTATACAAGAACTGTTGTGAAGGAATAAAATTTAGTTTTACATAATAGTCGAAGAGATCATGTATAAAAAATATTGAAGTTAGCTTAATAATAATAAAAAGGAATTATTGATCAAGAGATTAAATAAGAATAATTAGGATTAATAAATAATGAATAATAAGAATAATCTCTAAATAATTTTGAAATTAATTAAAATAGAACTACTTGGGGTAAAATTATGGATTTTGCTGTCTCCTTTTCTCGAATCTCAATCAAAGGTAATAGATAAACAATAAATCCAGAATCTGAAAAAAATAAGATAGGTCCATCTTCATTTTAATTTTATTAAAAATTAGGAGAAGGAGGATTTGGTTAAGTATTTTTAGTTGAAAAAATTGGTTAAGAACCCAAAAAATATTATGCAATGAAAATTTTAAAGAAAGAAGATATAGATACTTCTAATATTATAAAATCTGCATAAATAGAAAAAGATGTTTTAAAGATTATGAATCATCCATTTATTGTTAAATTGAATTATGCATTCTAAACATTAGATCATTTGTATCTTGTAATGGATTTGTGTTCTGGAGGAGATTTGGCAACCCATTTAGAATTAGTTAACAATTTTCCAGAACATATTGTAAAAATATATGCAGCAGAAATTACATTAGCTTTGGAAGCATTGCATAAATAAGGAATAATTTTTAGAGATCTTAAACCTGAAAATATAGTATTAGATAAAGATGGACATGCTCATTTAACAGATTTTGGTTTATCAAAATAAGGAATTGATGAGGAAATTTTGAATCAATCTTTTTGTGGGACTTTAGCTTATTTAGCTCCAGAAATGTTAATGAAAAAAGGACATGGTCGTTAAGTAGACTGGTATATGTTAGGAATATTTATTTATGAATTGCTAGTAGGGGCACCACCTTATTATGATGCTGAAAAGGAAATTTTAAAAGAAAATATTAAAAGAGCACCTCTTAAATTACCAAGATATCTAAGTTAAGAAGCTAAAGATATAATTATTTAATTACTGATAAGAGATCCTAAACGTAGATTAGGATGTTAGGAAGATGCCAAAGAAATTAAGAATCATCCATGGTTTAATGATATTAATTGGTTAGATTGTTATAATAAAAAATTATAGCCTCCTAAACCACTTATATGTCATGAACCTAAAGAAGCTAAGAAAGTTACTTTTAGCAAAAATAGTAACAGAAACAAATTAAATGACTGGACCTTTTTTGAAAATTGAGTTAAATTGTACTCAACTTCCCTTATATAAAGATATGTAAAAATAATTTATTTTTATATAAGAATTATCACATTAATTATTATAAAATTTGAAATCAAAGGTATAATAACTAATAAACATTGTTATTCTTAAAATTATATAACTTTTACATCCCTACTCAATATTTTGAAACGATCCATCTATTTCTTACAATTATTTTAATATCTAGCAAGTTAATTTTGATATAATGAAGCATATTTAAATATAATGATTTTTAATGCATAAAAGACTAGATTTTGGAAAAATTGGTAACTTAGAACATAAGTATGTATGATCCAATTTATCATTACCACAATAGCAATCATATTAATTATTCTTTCAACTTTAACATTTCTCCTTTATATATCGGACACTTATATGTTAACATCACAACAAGTTTTTTAATAATAGTTTGGTAAATGGACCAAAATCATTATGTCTCATCAAAACCAAAGAGTTTAATAAACTTTATTCAGAAGCTAACAACAAATATTAAGAGTTGATAAATTATATCAATTTACTCAGTAATTACACTATTCTAATTTTTCATAACCTTATCCATGTTTAAATGATCTAAACTTTATGGATGAATATGCCTATAGTACTTCGTTTTGTTATTTAACATATGGTATCAATCATTAAAATGCAATGTATAAAAAGCTCAAAGATCTTTGTAGCATTTTGACTGAAACAGTTTTAATGATTGATTCTGATTTCGATATCATGTTTGCATCAACATAAGATGTTCATTTTTTTACAGTTTGGCCAGGTTCATATTTGGGATTTGATTATAATCCTTAAAAAAGAATTTGGTACACAAACCATTTAGAATAATTGTCCAAAAATAATAAAAATCTTACTTATTTTTGTGAACCTCATATTCATTGGACATGGTAACTTTTAATGATTGCTTAAACTAAAAGTTTACTGAATATTGATGGATCATTAGATGGAATAATAGCCTCTCATGTAAATTTCAGTTAGTTTAAACATTATGATGATGGACTCAGTTTTACTATAATAAATCCTGATGGAAGAATTTTATTGAGTGAATTAAATATTTCAGAAACTTCTTATATCTATGATTATAATTTAACTCATTTAGATTTTTAAGATTATTAATAAATAATTAATTAAGCTAATAAACGTGAAACATTTAGTAATTGTGATTCAAATGTTTGGAATGATTTTGGCTATTTATGTAGAAAAATATAAAATTCAACTGAAGAATAACTTATCAATACAAAAATTATGAAAAATGAAGGCTTGGTCTTAATTATGTAAATTATTTAATATATGTAATATAGATAGTGTAAATTATCATAATATTAGAAATCATTTTAATAAATGTTTGTAACCTTTTAAAATGGAATATAATCTATTTTTTTAGGGACAATAATTGGTTCATTAGGATACATGTTCTCATCTGTCTTAATTACAAGTATTGTAATTATCATCTTATTCAACCCAATAATAAGAATAATAAATTAAACTTCTCAATATGTATTTAAGGAAAGTTTTTATATGCAGCATAAATTATAAAAAAAACCATAACTGCAATTTTTTCAGAAATCTAAATCAAATACCTTGATGGAAAGATTATAGACTTCATTCAATAGATTGATCCATAGATCACTTAATCCAAATAAATCATTGTAGTGTTTATGGATTGAATAATTTAGATATCCTTTCAAAAGATAAAAATTAAAGAAGAGAATAAAAAAAATCTCAAAATCAAATTCTTAAATAAAAAATAATCTCTAAAATGAAGAAATTGCAGATTAGTAAATTTTATTTGTGTAACAACTAATTAAAAATGATCAGCTTCAATGAAGTACTCAAATTGATTTGTTTATATATTTAACATTATACTCAATGCATATAACCATCATGATCAATATAATAATGTGAGAAAAATGCACCAATAAAAATGGCTCCAAATAAGAGTCCACTTAATTAATGATTTGGTAAGAAATGGCCAGTATTAATAAAGCCTAAGAACATAGCAAATAACATAGGGAAACTCCACCATCCAAAAACAGGCCAAATAGCTATGGTTAGACTAAATTTAAAAACATAAAATATACGTTATAAAACTCATAAATCCAGCAAAAGCACCTAATTATATAGCTTTTGGATTATATGTTTCTATATCTTCAGTAATTCCTTTTATACATGGTAAATAAAATGCAACATATAATGATAAACTTATGCTCATGCCAATAAATAATAATGCAAATGTGAGAAATAGTCTAATTTGATTTTTTTTGATTACTCATTGATATTTTCATTGTGAAACAATTATTTAAAAAAGTTTGAATAATAAACAATAGCAACTGCTGCTGATATCCACAATATAGCCTAAGCTTTAACCCAAAGCCATTCTCCCCATTATTCAATTTTATCATAGATATCTAACTGTTTAATAATTTTAGGTTATCTAGTAGAATCTTCTTCTACATTTTACACGGGTACATACCTTCTCATATTATATTTTATTAAAATAATCAAGTTTTGCTAATTTATATCTAATAAGAACCATAATGAAAAAAAAAATAATGTTCATTGTGCCTCCACAGTCAAAATTAAATACTACTGATAGTGAAGAAACTAAAGAAGGATGTTAATGTTAAAAAACAAATTGTCTAAAATTATACTGTTAATGTTTTCATGAAGGCAAATGTTGTGGTTAATAATGTGGTTGTAGTGATTGTAAAAATAGTTTAAATGATAATTTTGAAAGAAATAAGGCTATTGTGAAGATTATTCATAAATATAAGAATGAATATATATCAAAATTATCAGGAGATAAAGGTTAAGGTTGTTGTTGTAAAAAAAGCAAATGCAAACTCAACTATTGTGAATGTTTTGTTAAAGGCAGATCTTGTGGTGAGTAATGTCATTGCAAAAAATGTGAAAATGGAAAAAAATAATATAAATAAAATTGCAGTAATCAAGAGGAAAAGATTTAAAATATTCTATAATATCAATCCACCTGAAATAAGTCATCAATATTTAATAATTTNCTCAAATTGATTTGTTTATATATTTAACATTATACTCAATGCATATAACCATCATGATCAATATAATAATGTGAGAAAAATGCACCAATAAAAATGGCTCCAAATAAGAGTCCACTTAATTAATGATTTGGTAAGAAATGGCCAGTATTAATAAAGCCTAAGAACATAGCAAATAACATAGGGAAACTCCACCATCCAAAAACAGGCCAAATAGCTATGGTTAGACTAAATTTAAAAACATAAAATATACGTTATAAAACTCATAAATCCAGCAAAAGCACCTAATTATATAGCTTTTGGATTATATGTTTCTATATCTTCAGTAATTCCTTTTATACATGGTAAATAAAATGCAACATATAATGATAAACTTATGCTCATGCCAATAAATAATAATGCAAATGTGAGAAATAGTCTAATTTGATTTTTTTTGATTACTCATTGATATTTTCATTGTGAAACAATTATTTAAAAAAGTTTGAATAATAAACAATAGCAACTGCTGCTGATATCCACAATATAGCCTAAGCTTTAACCCAAAGCCATTCTCCCCATTATTCAATTTTATCATAGATATCTAACTGTTTAATAATTTTAGGTTATCTAGTAGAATCTTCTTCTACATTTTACACGGGTACATACCTTCTCATATTATATTTTATTAAAATAATCAAGTTTTGCTAATTTATATCTAATAAGAACCATAATGAAAAAAAAAATAATGTTCATTGTGCCTCCACAGTCAAAATTAAATACTACTGATAGTGAAGAAACTAAAGAAGGATGTTAATGTTAAAAAACAAATTGTCTAAAATTATACTGTTAATGTTTTCATGAAGGCAAATGTTGTGGTTAATAATGTGGTTGTAGTGATTGTAAAAATAGTTTAAATGATAATTTTGAAAGAAATAAGGCTATTGTGAAGATTATTCATAAATATAAGAATGAATATATATCAAAATTATCAGGAGATAAAGGTTAAGGTTGTTGTTGTAAAAAAAGCAAATGCAAACTCAACTATTGTGAATGTTTTGTTAAAGGCAGATCTTGTGGTGAGTAATGTCATTGCAAAAAATGTGAAAATGGAAAAAAATAATATAAATAAAATTGCAGTAATCAAGAGGAAAAGATTTAAAATATTCTATAATATCAATCCACCTGAAATAAGTCATCAATATTTAATAATTTAAATCTCTTTTATTTAATCATCTTTGAACCATTCTATTTATGTAGATAATCCATGGTATCTTTTCAAATATAGAAGCCAAATTTTGATAATTTTAATTCTTGTTAAAAGGATTAATTTTTATTTTTATTTATTGATCTTAATTTTGACTAAAAATGAACATCTTTTTCAATGTTTAGGAATTATCTATAAGAAAATAAATTTTATTATTATTTAATAAATTATTAACTTTTTTAAATAAACTATATAATACTATTCATTGTAGAGCTTATTCAAATAAGGATACCTAATATATTATATGTGCTAAAATAGTTAATTTATTCGAAGTTGAATATTAATAATGAAAACTTGATTCAAAAAGAAACAATCTAGAATCTATATTGATTTTAATTTCAAAGTCAAATGATAAATCAATGAATCATCTAAATAGCATTCATAAATGGTTAAAGATATAAATTTATCTAATATAAAACCCAATCAAAAATAAGATAAATCAGATGACTATATATTTCTACATAATCAAATTATTTACCCTAAATATTTAGATTTACTTCATCCAATTAATCTTGTCTTTTTTAAGATTAGCAGTAATTAATTTTTCAATTTTTATCATTTTGCTTTTAATAATTCTTTATCATTCACAAATATCAAAATTAGAGAGATATTTTTTTTGGGATCTAATTAAATTATTGAACATAGAAATAGAAAAGTTTCTTTTAAATATATCTGCTATTCATAATAACAAAGTAAAAAATTTCTTGATGAACTTATCTAACTTTATTTTTTTTTAATTTATATTTACATTTTTTGACAATAAAGGTTTTGTTAATAAAATTTCTTTAATATTTGCTCCAGATTTAACAATTTATTAGATTTCATTAATTAAGGTTGAATAATTGGTAAACTTTTTGAAATTTTCATCAAAGATTTACAAAAAAAATTTGTAGATTTTTTTTAGACAAATAAATCAAAAAGTTTTGTATGGAATCAAATACAAAATTTTGAATATTTTAATTTATAATCATTAATACTCACTTTGGTTTAAAGTATTATCCAAGTTCTTTATTAATATATTCTGAATATGCTCTTATTGTATTAATTAAATGAATGTCTAATTGTGTTTGTTTTTTTCTTTTTGAATCCTTTATCATATTCAAATTCTCTTCACACCACGATATTAACTTTTTGAAGATAGTAAAATTCTAAAATATGCATAAAAATTCACATCATAAAGTGTTTATCCAAGCTATTTAAATTTTTAAGGCAGCTCTTTTGGATACTTATGTTTTAACAGAGCTATTATTATTGATGTATTTCTTAATCTCTCAGAAATTATTGTCAAAGTATTATCATTCTAACCCAATTAAACTATTTGTGGTGCCAATAAAATTACATTAATCTACTATAATCTAAACATTCCTCTAAGCCAATAAATGAATATTATTTAGAGTTTATGTAATTTATTCAATAGTATTTTATTTCTGCATATTTGAATAAAATTCAATTGCCATCTCATCAGGATCATTATAGTATTTCATCTTCTTATCATAGGAAACCTAATTTATTATTATGGCCTACTTTAAATAAATAAAATTTAATGATGATGAGAATCAAAAAGCAAGTACCAACAACTATATATTCCCACATAATTATTGATTATTTTACTTTAATATAAATTAATTATAATTATTATTATTTTTTTTCTAAATAATTTTACTTTTTTAAAAAATTAATTTTATTTCATTTCAAACATTCAACGAAATCAAAATTCAAATATTGAATAATTTTAGTTACAGAGAATAATTTTGAGGCAAATGTGTATAATAAACTATTTAATAATTATAACAATATATATTGATTTATTCTTCCATAAGAAGTAATTAAATAATGAATTCTCATTTTTATATAAAGAAAAATTTAAACAGAAGTTGTTATTTTTTCTTTTAAGTAAATAAAAAATATATCAAGAAAATGCTTCTTTCTTTATTATATTGATTTAAGAAAAGAAATTGAAATATTCAAGATAATACAAAATAATTTATTCATTTTAGAATTCATTTGATATCGAAATCAAATTTCTACTTTCTTATCAACTAATTAATGTATATTTAAGTTTAATCTGAATGAATTATGACTATGATGAATCTGTTGATGATTATGATAATGATGATGATGATTATTATTATTATGATTATTAATATCGCAAGATTAAACATTGTATGTATGAAAGAGAGATATTGGGCTAAGTATCTCTCTAAGCGAAAAAGGAGATTATGGATCACTGTGATATTGTTTATGTTCTAAATAAACAATTTTATGCTTTTTTGATTCATAATAATCTTGCTACTTTTAAGTTGGATCTGTAATTTGGAGCTATAATTTATCGAGATATTCAAATATTTGCTCTTCCTTAAAATTCATAATGAATCTTTATTAAAATTTATAATAATACAATTATTTTGCTTTTTTAAAATTAGAATATTTATTATAGAGTCAAAATTAAATGAAATCATTATTATAATTGTTATATCATGTTTAAACAATGACTTTAGCTTTATAAAAATTCTTCAAATAGTTAATCAGAAGGTACATTTTATTCGTTTTCATAATATGAAAGAGTTTTTTTCAAAATAGAAATTTATTCATTAGCATTATCTAACTGATTTCTTAAAGTTTCATTCTGTTGATAAATCACTTTAAGTTTTTTAAATTCTTCAGTACTAAATAATTATTAATTAAATATTTCCTAAAAAAAATAATAATAAAAATTACTTATTTAATTTATTCGAGAATTCCTTAAGATAATTAATTGTTTGATTAAAAACAACTTGTTGATCTACTTTATTTTGTGGACTTTAATTTAGTATTTTCATTTTATAATGTTTCAATCAAAAGTGTTAATTTATTATTTTCTTCTAATAATTATCTTAATTTGAGTTCCAATTCTGGATTTTCATCAAATTTTCTTTAACTTAGTTTTTATCCATTATTATTTTCACTAACTTTCTTTTTATGGAGTTAAAATTCAAGTTCTTAGATTTTCATTTTACTTTTCAATAATTCAGATTCATGTGTTACTTATTACTTTGAATTTTTTTCAAATTCTGCAAAGTTATCATGCCATTATTTAATTTCTATTTAAATAATTAGATAAAATACCTTCTTTTTAACTCTATATTGTTTTTTCAGATATTTTGATTTTTTCTTTAAGTTTTTTAATTTCTGAATCTTATTGCTAAATTAATTAATCTTTTTTATCTGTTGAATCCTAGATATTTTTAACTAAAATATTCAATCTTTCATTTTCTTATATTACTAACATGATTTAAGATTCCATTTATAACATTGAATCTTAAGGATCTTATGTGCAGACTTTTTAATATTTTTATTTCCATTATTCAATTTCTAAAGCTTAATCATCAATAACTTTTTCTAGACTTTCAATTTTAACCTTAATAAAATCTAATTATTGACTTTCATGTGTAGATGACTAATGCTATTTCAATTCATTCTTAGTTTATTCTAATGCTTAAGACAAGTACATATTATCATTTATTAACTATTGTATTCTTGTGTTATCTTAGACAATCACAGATCTATTTTCTTAATAGCATTTTCCAGATTATTATTATTATTTACCATTAGGTGTAAAAGCATTAGATTATCTAACTTCAGCTTAATGATTATTAACTATCAATCTTAAAGCATTCTAAGAAACTATTTATCTTTATGGTGTGCTAGGAGCATCTTAATAATGACTACTCAATCTTATTGCACTATTAAAGGGACTCAATGATTGAACTTAACCATTTTGAAGTACAACCTATTTTGTTTTTTAGGTCGAGTTGGTTCTGATCATTCAAAATTAAATATAACGATAATTATAAATAATTAAATATATATGCAAACAACATTATACTTAAGTTTTATTCAAATTCATAAACATTTAGTACTATTACTTAATATCTCCAAAAAATAATATCTAACTCTAGAATCTTTTTAATAAACTTCCTAATCATTAAATGACATTCTTAAACAAATTAAAACATTAATGTATATGAATAAAATTGATGCTCATCTCACTAAAATCAAATAAATTAACACAGAAACTAATAGAGTACCAAATAAATAAAACAAGAGTTCTGTGCTTTAGAACATAAAATATTAGGAATCATGAACAAAACAATTAAATAAATGATTTATTCATTTATTTTTTTCTTCTATTTTTTTTCTGTCTAATTTTTACTTATCTTTATTTAAATTTATATTATACTACATATTATTACTTAGCTGAATTATTGAAAAACTGAAATTAAAATTCAATTAATAAGAGATTCAAAGTCTTTTTTTTTATTATAATTAAAGACTAAAAAATTCAAATTATTGGAATAAAATGATGACGAAAGAAAACTAAACTAAGAAGCTCAATATAAAATTGTTAATTTTAGAAAGAATACTTTAGTTATATTATTTTTCAAGTTTCAAGGAGTATCAACAATTTATTATTCTCATATTGGGAGAAATTTAATATCTAACATTTCTATGGGTCCCTCATTATTAGTCTTATTAAATTGGATTTTATGACACTTCAATAAATTATCAAGCTTTTACTATTTATTTTACTCGAATAGATTAATTGATTTACTTTTAATTTGGCAGATCTTAAGCACTTTATTTGGTGGCGCTAATAACTTAAATAATTTTTTTTTTGATACCTATCATTTTATTAATTGTTGTAAAACATAGACAATAAATCTTTTAATATACAATTTTTAGATTATACTTTAACCTTAGTTCTATTTATTGTTAAATATTTTTGATTACTTTTATTGTTCCCTTTTTAATTTTTTGCTTAGATTCTCTTTTAATAATTGTAGAAACCTAAAATTTATTAAACTATATTCATATCATTTTTATTTGCTTGTCTTTAGGATTAATGTTATTAATTGCAATATTTATTTCTATTTTATGTAAAGAAACAATCGATTTAAAAAAGGATAGATTTTAAAAATTAAATTAAACATTTTTAGATTATGTTAACTTAATTCTTTAAGTCTTATAAGTAATAGTTTATGCGATTATTAATTCATAAAATAATGCTTTGATATTGTAATGTATCTTAACTTTAACAATTTCTTTTATCAAAATATTTCAGATTTATTAATTTTAATACACAAATAATAAAATTATCAGCATTATTTTAAGTATATCTTCATTTGGACTTATTCAATCAATAGTAAATCTGATCAATACAATAAATAATATGTAATATACAGAATACATGAATTCTATTATTATATTATTAGTAGTAGCTTTATCTAAAATTTTAATTGCAATTTTTACTTTTTAAGAAAACATTATGTGCAATAATATAATGTCATTAAAACAATAATTGCCAGTAAAGTATTTCTTTACTAAATTAATAAATGATCATTTTAATGAGAATCAAAAAAAAGTTCTTAATGCAATAATTGTTAGTAGTTTATCAAAATTATAAGATTAAGATCTTGATGAAATATATTTATATAATAATGATTATAGTTTTCTTTCTCCAAATAATATGGATCAATTTGTGACTAAAAAATTAAAGTAATATGCCAAAATTGTTTAAAAAAATAAAGGATATGATTTACACTATATTGCAATGCTCTATAAATATGGATTAACTAATTTAGCTTTAAATCAAATAAACAACTTATTAAATTCTATGTTTAATAAATCTAAAAGCTAAGGATTTATGATTGAAAGTGACAATTATAGTAAAGGATAAGAAAGTTCAAGTAGATAAATTCATCATTTAACAATCTCTAGTAAATCAATGAAATCAAATTCAGATGATGTTAATGATTTAGCTAAAAAAGATTCTTCATAAAGGAGTAAATTAATGATATAAGGAAAGCATTAACTTTCATAAATCGAAATTTCTCGTGCTTTATAATTAAAAAATTAAATTAAAAGTGATATATAATTGAGATTTTATGAAAATAATAAATCTAAGAATTAAATTAATGATATTCAACTTGGAGTGGAATTATTTTTAAAAAATGAAAAACGTAATTAAAGTCTAAAGAATACTATACTCATTTTAATAAATGAAAAAATAAAATTTTTATCTGAATTTACAAATAAGAAAATTCTTGATTCTGGTAAAATCTTTGATTTGGCTAAAAATATAAGCAATCGGCAAATTAAAGTGGAAAATAAGATTTTTTAAAGATACTAATAATTTCCCAGTAAAAAAATTTAATCAATTCTAATATTCTATTAAGCAGAAGTTTTAAACAATTATATAGAAGCTTATAAATTTAAAACATTAACATCTATGCCTGATGAATAATTAATAAATATGGATTCTAATATTAAATCCACATTTTTTACAAAGAAGGTTGTATTTTTAAATATAGCATTAGAAGATAATTAAACATTATCTGTGCAACGAAAGTCAGAAAATGCTTTGAAGTTTTTTTAAATACATCCTGAAGATGCAAAATATTTTACAAATATTGAATTTATTTTACCATTAGGTATATAGAATGAACATAATCTGTTAGTTTCTAGATTTATATAAACAAGCAAATCAAAATTTTATCTTAATTCTTATTAAACATTTTTTCGTTATAAGAATATTTTAATGAAATCATGTTAGTTTATTTTCGATATTCATTTTGATAGTGTGAGTCATTACAAATTCTCTGCTTTTTTTTCTGAAAGTGTAAATTAATCAGCCTACATTTTGGTTGATATAAACAATTAAATAGGGGGAATAACAGAAAGTTTTTTTGAAAAAATAGGTTTTAACGAGAAATATATATCTTTAATAAATTCATTTGAAAACTTTTCTTTGCCAATAGAGTTAATACTACCAAATTTTTAAAAGTTGACTGATTAAAAAATTTAGAGTGCGATTACTGAATTAAGATTTGTTAAAGAAGTATTTATAAATAGAGAAGATTATGAGAAGAAGCAATAAAGATAATAATCTTTAACATCTGGAAATTGGTCTCAATTATAAAAATTGTATATATTTGATGCAGAATTAATTATATCATATTTTGAAATATATGGATATTACTATTATATGATAGAAATAAAAGATTTAAAATAATAATTCAATTCAAAAAAATCTGTAGGATTATCAAGTAGAAGTAAAGTATAAGAAGGTTTAGAACATTTTTTTGAATTATCAGATTTATCTGAAAATGAAGCAGTAGCTAATTCTCCAAAAATATTTAAAGCAGTTAATTCTATAAAATTAAATGAAGAAATGATAAATTCAGGTGATGAAATAGAACTATTAAAAAATTAATTTACTAAACCTATATAGAAATTATAGCCAGATTATATTACATTTTAAGAACCAAATATTTTAAGTCCTAATGTAAGTAATACACCTTGGTAAGATTCATCATAAATTCCTTTGCAATTTAATAATTAATAGTTTCAACAATAAGATTATTTTAATAAATAAAAAGATATTTCAATATCAATGAATGAATCAAAAGTAATTAATTAAGATGAATTAGATGAAGATATAGATAAAATGGCAAGTAGGAAAAATGTAGATGAAGAGTTCATAAAAAGAAAAAAATTAGGATAAATAGAAGAACAATCTTCATCTAATAATGCTCTTAAAGGAATAAAAAAATCATTGTTTTATAAAAAATATGAAATGATTGTTTAGCATGCAGAACCAATATATCCAAATACTTTAAAATTATTTGTACTTTTTTAAGAATTAACATATTTTTTAACATTAACTTATTTTTTTATTATTTTGATAGGTGTTTAGAATGATTTAAAAAGATTTATTGGAGAAATTGATATGATACAATTACATGCAGGTATAATGAACCCACATGATTTATATTTGTAAATGAGATAAACAATATTTACATATTAAGGATTCTTGGCAGCAGGAAAACTTACTTAAGATCAATATTAATAATTAACTAATCCATTATATGAAAATATTGCTATTGGATATTTTGAATTTAAAGAGGGATTTATTTATTGGTTAAGTAATGATTATTTAACACCATTTTTTAAAGATAAAAATATAACTGCATATTATATGTTAAATGATGCTACAAAAACCTATCCAATTGAATAAAACATTCGAGAAGCATTAATGGCTACTTTATCATATTATTATCAATTTAAATTAAGATTTGAAGCTCGTCTAAGTCCAGCTAATCAAACCTATCAAATTTATCAATTTGCTAATGTTTACAATTTCCATTTTTGGCTTGAAGATTTGACTTTAGAAGTTTTAGAATATTCAAAAAGTAGATGCAATGAAACTAGTGATAAATGGAATCTAATTTTGATTATTTTTTTATTTATAGGAGTTTGTCCTCTATTAGGAAGTATCTACTACTATAGGTTATATAGATCAAAATTTGATAAATATACTAATTTATTTAAGTATTGTTCTTCTTATAAAATGGATCTAGAAATTGAAAAGTTAAAATCAATCGTAAAAATTATTAATAAGAATTCAGAAAATCTATTTAATTATTCATTCTCTTTAGAGATTAAAGAAGATAGCATTTAAAAAGAAAAATAGAGGAGTGATCATGATCAACTCAAAGCTAAAGATATAAAATTATAATAACAATTGAAAAACTTATCTTTTTTCTCAGGGTTTTTCTTCATCATTTTTGGATGGTTAATATTTTTAGGATTAAGCATTATAGCAAACATATAAATAGCAGATTATTTTAATAAATATTCATCGACTGCAGATACATATAAGTTATTATAAGATATGACATTATATGCAGGCACTCTATTTAGAAATAGAGATTTTGGTCTAAATTTTCCAAATTTACCTTATTTAAGAGATTACGATAAAGAGAAATTCTATGTAACAATTAATACAGGTTTAGATACTATAAGCTAATTTTTAGAATTTTCTTACACTTTTGATACTGAAAAATATTAAGTATCACAAGATTTTTTAGATTTTTTCCTTAAAATCTAATAAAATAATGTTTGTACAAGTATTGGTGATGAGAATTTAGGATTTCTAACACAATATTGTGAAAAATCTCTTTAAGGATCTTTAACTTAAGGATTAACTTAAACATTAAAATTTATTTATTCAACCATAACAGTTTAAATGGCTATGAACAATTTTACTAAAAGAATAGAATATAATTGGTATGAGAATGAAGGTGGATTGATAGTTATGAGAGCAACATAAATTATGAGCAAATAGTTTAAAGTAGGAATGGTTAATGTTACAAATTAATAGATTTAAATTTCAAATGTAAATATTAAAACTAATAAAATTTTTAGATCATTTCAATAATTTATTTGATTTATTCTATTCTTCTAATGATATATTTGGTATAATATTTATTACCAAAATTACAAAAAGAGTTACATTTAGTTCGAAGGTTTATTTTGTTAATTCCAACATCAGTATTATTCTTAGATGATTAATTTGATCGTCATGTAAGAATAATTATTGCTGGCTAAGAGTATTGATAATTAAACAATTTGTATACATTCATGTTGTTTATTCAATTTTATATTACACATTCAAATTAATTACTTTTTAATTGTCATCATAAATGAATCCAGAGTTGATATATTTTTAGATAATATTGTAGATTAAGGAATATTTTATATTAAAATGAATCTTAACACATTCAAATTTCATAAATTTAGAATTAAGAAGACGAAATCAATGATATCATTGTATCTGAAAATAAAGTTTACATGTAGCTCTCTTTTTAATTAAAATATGCTATCAATATATCATAATATAATTAAATATGGCAGAGGGCATAAAAAAATATGGGAAATCTTTTCTTCCTTACAATTCTCTAATAGGAAGATCATAAAATTTAAAATCTGATGCTTCTTTTGATCCTGTTTAATAATTGGTTGTTGAACCTAAAGTTCCAGATTAATAAGGAGACGCAATCTAATTAATTACAGGAGACATCCCATAAATCTAAAAAATTATTCAAACATAATCCCAATAAAATTAAAGAGTAGTCTCGAAATTATCTTATGATGGAGGGATTGAGTTATTAAAGGATAAGTAAAAATATATAGAACTACTTATCACAAATTCTCTTGAAAGCAAATTGCTTTAAAGACCACTCATATTATTCCCAGCCTAACAGTAATATTTAAATTAACTTGGTACATTAATAAGTTAATCACCTAATGGCTCTTTTTGTCCATTTTTAAATATAAATTAAAAAGAAAAGCAGCAGTTGCACTAAAATTTAGAACAATAACTCAATACATCAAATATTTGTCATAATACTTGTCAATAAAACAATTATTCTAAACAATAAACTATTCTTAAGCCAAAAGCAATCAAATAAGATTTGCATTTTAAAAAGGAAGAAATAAATTTTCTGAATTTAGAAGAATCTTGTTAAAGCGAAGTTATAAAATAGGAGGAAAGCAGTTGGAATGAACTTCCATAACCTCATTTGATTAAAAAGTACAATAAAAAACTATTATCAAATGATAGTTCTGAATCATTTAAAATCATAAGAAAGAAAAAAGAAAAAAAAATTAATGATACCAAGAACATTACAAAGAATTTTTCGAAAGCAATTATCTCATATATCATAAATAATCCTGATTTACTTAAATAATTCTTCTCAAACAAATAATATGATGACTTTTTGCTTTTACTTAAAAATAAAAAAAATCAAATGACCAATATAAAATAATTAAGAGATCTTTGGATTGATGGAGGAAAATTTTCTGAATTTAATAAAGTCTTTCGAATTATAAGGTATATATTGTATGTAATAATAAAAGTTAATACTTTTTAAAGAATCAGTCAGTAGCTTACGTTTATAATTCTAGAATTTCTNTATCATTGTATCTGAAAATAAAGTTTACATGTAGCTCTCTTTTTAATTAAAATATGCTATCAATATATCATAATATAATTAAATATGGCAGAGGGCATAAAAAAATATGGGAAATCTTTTCTTCCTTACAATTCTCTAATAGGAAGATCATAAAATTTAAAATCTGATGCTTCTTTTGATCCTGTTTAATAATTGGTTGTTGAACCTAAAGTTCCAGATTAATAAGGAGACGCAATCTAATTAATTACAGGAGACATCCCATAAATCTAAAAAATTATTCAAACATAATCCCAATAAAATTAAAGAGTAGTCTCGAAATTATCTTATGATGGAGGGATTGAGTTATTAAAGGATAAGTAAAAATATATAGAACTACTTATCACAAATTCTCTTGAAAGCAAATTGCTTTAAAGACCACTCATATTATTCCCAGCCTAACAGTAATATTTAAATTAACTTGGTACATTAATAAGTTAATCACCTAATGGCTCTTTTTGTCCATTTTTAAATATAAATTAAAAAGAAAAGCAGCAGTTGCACTAAAATTTAGAACAATAACTCAATACATCAAATATTTGTCATAATACTTGTCAATAAAACAATTATTCTAAACAATAAACTATTCTTAAGCCAAAAGCAATCAAATAAGATTTGCATTTTAAAAAGGAAGAAATAAATTTTCTGAATTTAGAAGAATCTTGTTAAAGCGAAGTTATAAAATAGGAGGAAAGCAGTTGGAATGAACTTCCATAACCTCATTTGATTAAAAAGTACAATAAAAAACTATTATCAAATGATAGTTCTGAATCATTTAAAATCATAAGAAAGAAAAAAGAAAAAAAAATTAATGATACCAAGAACATTACAAAGAATTTTTCGAAAGCAATTATCTCATATATCATAAATAATCCTGATTTACTTAAATAATTCTTCTCAAACAAATAATATGATGACTTTTTGCTTTTACTTAAAAATAAAAAAAATCAAATGACCAATATAAAATAATTAAGAGATCTTTGGATTGATGGAGGAAAATTTTCTGAATTTAATAAAGTCTTTCGAATTATAAGGTATATATTGTATGTAATAATAAAAGTTAATACTTTTTAAAGAATCAGTCAGTAGCTTACGTTTATAATTCTAGAATTTCTAATACTATATGGCATCTCAAGTATAGACAAAATCTATTGAGAGCTTTAAAAGAGCCTGAAAATTTTAGATTTATAAAAGATTTATGATTAAATTGTTTGTTGCCAAATTCAAATATAGCCAATATTATACAGATAAGATATTCATTATTTTTTTTAATTTCTTAGACTATTTAATTGATTAACAATCAATAATGAGATAAAAGATTGAGGACCAGATCTAAAGAATAAACCTCCTAATCCTTTATTAAAACTTAAAAGCCTTCTGATTTAAAGATTAATTTAATGGTATGGAAACAACCTTAATAAACAGTTGGATTTCTATAAATAAATTTTAAATTATTATTTTATCGAATTATTAATTAAAATATCTAGTCAAAGCCACTTCAATAGGACAAGTTAATAAAACATAACCATAAAGTTGCATTTGCACTACCAAACATATTTAATTCAGTTTAATTTTTGATCCATTATTATCCATGTTCTTTAGTAAAATCAAAAACAGGTAATTAAATTGTTGATCCTAATCCAGTTCTGAGTGCCATTATTGATGATCCAGCATACAATCTCTTTAATCAATATAAGTATTCTATTAAATTTACTTTTCTTATTTATAAATTTAAAATATTGCATCAATTAATCCTGAATAATGATATCTATTCCCACATAGTAAATCATTTGTTTACAGCATTAATCTTGTTTTGATCATATTAAATGGACTGGACACAAAACTTAATCTTCATACTTGATATTTTTCAATATTCGAAAAACCTTTACATACCCATAAGAATTGTATAAGTATAAATATTTATTTGCAATATCGTTTACAATCTCATAGGTACCAAATCTCAATCCATTCATTATAACCTACAATACTAAAGCAGCCTATAATCCTTTTTAAACTCCAAACAATCCTTCTGATTATGATGTTTTCATTAATGTATTTATTACTCCAGAATAAGTTGTTTTAAAATGATCTTCAGCTACAAGTTCTCCTTATGCTTATAATCTTGTTTTTGCTAAATCAAATGGATTTGTTATAAGAATTGTAGTAGCTCTAGCTATTGCTCCATTCAATACTGCATCCATTATTAATTTTAATAAATTCGTTAATGAAAAGTGATAAAGAAATATTATTTACACTCAGAAAATTCAAAGAAGCAAAAATTGAATTAAAAAAATATTTAAATTGGATAGAACAAATTAAAGTAACAATCTAAAATCTATATATAGTTAGAAATTGCTTTGGCAGCATAATCAGAAAGACGAACAAATTATAATTATAGAATACAGGGTTTTGATACTAATAAACTCAAACAGGGTAATTATCCTACAAATGAATCTTTGACAGAAGAAGTTCAAGTTAAATGCAATTAAATGACATTTTAATCATAAAAATAAGAATTGAATCAAGAAAATGTTAGAGAATTTATTGATAAGTATGAAAAAATGCTGGTTTAATAAGAACAGCAATAGCAAATTAATCAAAATTCGGGTTAAACATTATTAATAAATAGAGATTCCAAACAATTTGGAAATAGTACTATAGAAGAAATGTTTAAACTATCTTAATCTTAATAAGAATCATTATAATAGAATTAATTAAGTTATGATACTTCTAATTTTGGGAATGATTAAATTGGGAAGAAGAGATAGGATGATAATCTATTTAATAATTTATAAAATTATTCAAAAGAGTATGAATAAGAATAGAGTTTAGAATCATCTAAATGTTTTAAAGATTATATGATGATATAAGAGAAAGTAGTAATGAATTAAAATCAAAATAAACAACAATAGAAAAAATCTTTTGAATAGTTTTATTAAGAACATGTAGAAGAGGAAATAAATACTATATAAAATGAAATAGAAGAAATGTAAAAGTAATAATTATAAATTAACAATAGATTTCTTTAGCGAGTATAAACTGCAAAAGATAAACTAACAAATAGTTTTAAAGATTTTCAATAAATTCCTGTTATTAATAGATAAAGTAGTGAGAACTCTGTCTAAAAAGTAACAGAAGATCTCAAACTAATTGATATTATAAAATAAAATATGATTAAACAAATGGAAAATAACGTAGATTAAGATAAACTAAAAAAACTGAGAAACATGAAGCATTAAATTTAATTATACTTTAATAATGTAGAAGATGAATTACTAAAAATTAATGAAGAAACCTCTATTGTTTAATGATTTATTTATTTTTTTTCATTTTAAACTTACTATTTAAATTATATCTGAGATAAATGAAACCATATTAATTTGAATAATATTTAATTCTAATTCATGTGTTGTGGAGATAATGAAAATAAAAGCCCTTAAAAATAAGCTTTAAAGACTAAATAAAACTAGCAGGGATAGAAAAAGGATGTAAAGGTTGTTATGCTGGGAGATAAAGCTGTAGGTAAAAGTTCTTTAGCCTCAAGATTTTGTTTTGATAAGGTAAGAGGATTCATATTAATATAGTTTTAATCTGAGTATGAAATAACAATTGGTGGAGTTTATAATAGTGTTGATATGGCTGTTAAAGGTAAGATTTGGCTCTTTTAATTTTTAGGATAACAATTAAAAATTCATTTGTGGGATACAGCAGGAGAGGAAAAATTTAAATCTCTTTTATCATTATATTATAGAGATGCTAATGCTGCAATTATTGTTTATGATATTACTTAAATAGAAACATTTAATTCAATATAAGGATGGCTTACAGAATTGGATGATAAAATATAGAAAGATGGTTGTTAATATTATTATTAAAAGGCATGGTATTGGCATTAGTCGGAAATAAATGTGACTGTTTAGAATCTGATAGAAAAGTACCAAAATAAAAGGCCTCTGAATTTGCCAAAACTCATGGAATGATTTTTTATGAAACATCTGCAAAAACAGGAGAAGGAGTTAAACCAATGTTTACATAATTGATAGAGTAATATGCCTAAGATAAATTATGATTTTATTGATATTAATAATTAATATTCTTATCTATACATAAAAGTAGTCAATAATAAATTACCTAAATATGAAAACTTATAAATTTAATTTCAATTTAATATTTGTTATTTTAAAGATTTTACTGCAGATGCAGATAATTTTTCTATCTTATACAATTTTAGAATATTAAGGTTGAATTTCAGATTTAATTTAAATTCTTGAACTACTGATAAATTTTGACATTTTTTCTCTTATTTATTTTCTTAATATTTCCTTTCAATATCATATGTAATAAATTAGGACTTTTATATCTATTCGATTTCACCTTCTTCTTATATAAATTTATTGATCATATAAACAACCGAATTTAATAAATTTTATATGTATTTCCAATTATGATATGTATATATTTGCTGATTATCAAAATAACTATTTAGAAGTTCTATATAATATCATCACACATTACCTAATCAATATGTATTAATTTTATATATAATTATAAATACTTTAATATATCTTCTAAATAAAGTATTTAGAACTGTGAAACTATTCTGAATAATTTTCTGGTTCATCATTAATATAATTTGCACATGAAATCTTTTTAATTAAACCTTTATTTAAAAAAAATTGAATCAAATGAAGATTTTATGAATTATAAAAATCCAATCTTCTAAAAGATAAGCTAAAATCAATTAAAAAAGATGTTTATGCAATAATTAGTGTTATAATATTTATTTAATTTCGAAGAAAAATGAAAAATAGTTATAGAACAATAAAATGTACAATATTATAAATTTCAACATAAATAAAATATTCATGAAAATTATTAATAAAAATATTAGAGTATTTGAATTAAGATAGATAAAGTGGATTGAAATTAACGAAGATTAGATATCTTAATAAAAATAATATAAAATATAATGATCCAATATATTCTATTGCCATTAGAATATTATGGAGCATTAAAATTTTTATATTTTTTAACAATATAATTTAATTCATATATATAATTATTTAAATAATGTAAAAATAAACAACTTTAACAGATTTTACAATTTTATAAAAATTGGGAGAAGGTTCTTTTGGATAGGTTTACAAAGTATTTATAACATATATATCTATTGGTTAAACGAAATAGTGATAATTAAGAATATGCCATGAAAAAGGTTCGAATGGGTAATCTTAAATTAAGAGAGAGGGAAAATGCATTAAATGAAATAAGAATTTTAGCATCAATATAAGATTAGAACATAATAGGGTATAAAGAAGCATTTTTTGATGAGTAATCAAATTGTTTATGTGTTATAATGGAATATGCATCTGGAGGAGATATAGCAAAATTAATATAAAATTCAATTCGTAAACACACACTAATTGAAGAAAAAGAAATATGGAAAGCTTTAATACATATGACAAGAGGTTTAAAAGTGCTGCATAAAGCTGGAATTCTGCATAGAGATTTAAAAAGTGCAAATGTTTTTAAATCATCAAATGGAATCTATAAATTAGGTGATATGAATGTTAGTAAAGTATCACATGGTGCTATGGCAAAAACACAAACAGGAACTCCATGTATTATATTTTAATTATATAAGATTATGCTAGTCCAGAAGTATGGAGAGATTAACCATATTCAAATCCTTCAGATGTTTGGTCATTAGGATGTGTTATTTATGAAATGGCAACTCTTAAACCACCTTTTAGAGCAACAGATCTTAAAAGTTTGTTTAGAAAAATATCAGCTGGTATCTATGAAAAAATACCAAAATAATATTCATAAGAATTAAATTTTATCATTGCTTCTCTTTTAAAAGTGCCACCATAATTAAGACCTACTTGTGAATAAATCTTGAATGATTTAACTATTAAGAAATATATTGATGAACTTGAACCATAACCATATTCTCCATAATAATAAAAATTAGCTAAAGCTCAATTATTATAAACTATTCTATTACCTAAAAATTTAAAATAGTTATAGTAAAAATTACCTAAACCTATGTATGATATTGATTAACCTATTCAATAATTACATAACCAACCCAAATCTACCAGGTCAGTATCAGTAAATGAATAAAAATATACTGAAAGACCTAAAAGTCAAACTCCTTAATGTTAAAAAAAATAACCTAATGTTATTTCCAATTAACAAATACAAAGGCCTGTAATTTTTTATATATATACTCAAATAGAAAATTCCTTTGGCTCCAGTTAAATTATAACAACCTGCATAAATCATCAATAATCCTTAATCACATAGACCTAAAGAACGTCCTGTCTCTGCTATGAGAGCTTAAAGTCCATGTTCAGTTCGAAAAAGTGTTGATTAAAAATAAAATAGAAATCCCAGTCCTTTAGTTAGAAAATCAAATCCTTATATTAAAAACAATGATGAAAATATCAACGCCAACATTATCAAGAAAAGAAATAATATTCCACTAAAACGATGAATTATTATTGTATATTTAATCAACTATTATCCACATATTCAATATAAATTCACAATTAAAAATTAATTTAAACCTTTTTAAAAATAGAAGTAGCAACAACATAAAAAATCAAATGATAAATTATTTGTATTTTTGCCACAAATAGTTATTTTCATTACTAGGTTTTTAATGCTCAATATTACAAATAAGATGTTAGATCTTAAATTGTAAGAATAAATGTAAAATAATATTGATTTAAATAAAATATAAAATAGGAAAAAATCTATTGAAACAATTAATAAATTAAAATTGTAAGAAGAAATTTTCAAATTGATTGGACAAAATTTTTTATATGTTTAAAATTTATCTATAGTTGCAAAATAAAGACAAATAATATTGAAGACACAGCTGATTTTTATTTTCTGATATAAAATTTAAAATTTAGAAGTAGTTTTATCTATGTTGAGAATACAATTTTTAAATTTACTCTAATTGTTATTAATTTCTAAAATTAGTGATTCTTAAAAAGTTATGTAGTTTATAGATTACAGAACAAAATTGTCATTATTTTTATGATGGACATTTTTCTATATTAGTATATCAGAAGTACATTAGGGTTTGATTTTTTTGAAAGCAACTTCAAGTTTGTTTAATAAATAAATGAATTAAAATTGAAAAACACAAATCATTATACTGAATCAAAGCATATCAAAATTAATCCATATTTAAGAAATTTATT
Source organism: Paramecium sonneborni (assembly GCA_905182985.1). Lineage (NCBI taxonomy): Eukaryota > Ciliophora > Oligohymenophorea > Peniculida > Parameciidae > Paramecium > Paramecium sonneborni. Next base: position 466,032 of record CAJJDN010000052.1, read on the forward strand.
AGGAATTATAAGATATCAGGAGATTGTTTTTTATGATTAAAAAATTTTAAATTAAATTGATAATTCGATTGAAATCGTTTCTGAAATTTTTAAATGAACTGGAATCAAAAATTGTTAAATAACATATAACTTTACGATAATGTACACATCTAAAATTTTTAATCCATTTAAACTTGATAAATATTTTGTAATAATATATTTTAGCATAATATTTTGAATGTTTATAACAATGAAATCTAATTATAAACCTGTAAACCTTCAGAAATTAATAAAAAGAATATAAATAAAATTTGCTTCTTTTGAAATTAAAAAAAATATTTTTATGCTTGATAAAATTACGACATAAATGTATATATGAAATTAAAATTAAGAGTGTTTAAATTATCTTCTGAGTTAGGATAATTTTTTGAAAAAATAAATAATATTTGTTATTTCATTAATATATCTGAATTAAAAATACTTTCAATATCTATTTATTGATTTTAATATATTATATAATCAATAATCAAAATGAAAAGAGATTTTGAAAAATAAAACAAGAAAAATATCGGTTTAGCAGAAATATTTAACAAACTGATATAGATTACATTACATTGTAAAAAAAGCGTAAACATACACTATCAAGTGTAGCTCATACTTCTATTTATTTGTAAATTTTAGTTAGTATTCTTTTTAATTTAGCTTGAGTATTTATGGTAAGAAGAAAAAAATTATTATTTATTGCAAAAAGTCTTGCTTCTAATATTTCGAACAGATATTTTTTTATAAACATTTGAAATGGTAAACAAGTTTGTAATATATATAATTCTAAGTATTCTAATAATTTAAAAGCTCCTATGTGCTTTTTCATAATCGGATTTGAAAATAAAAACCAGATATATTTATTTAAATAAAGTGCTTGGGGTTTACTTTTAATTATATTATACTTTTTTTCATATTATACTTACTACATTAGTTTGTTTATTCTTAGCTCATTAATTTAATCAATTGCATGTAAACAATTTATATTATATTCATTTATTATTCGGAATTTTATGTTTTGTAATTTTATAATTAGAAGCAATTTATCATTTATAAATTAGTGAATCATCAATAGATGGAAAGATTATATGTTTTGATAGAATAAGAATTACAGTAAAAGATTACATAATGTATATTTTAAACTTAATTGTTATAATCTTATTTTCAGTAGTGAAAACTACTCAATTGATTTCTTGGATAATTCACTTGCTCATTTTATTAAGTATTTCATTGAATACAATTAATTTATAAGAAAATCAGACAGTTATTGAAAATACTAAAAAAAATATAATATACTTTTCTGATTCATTTAGTATAATCTATGTTTTTTATTCATTAATCTAATTAATAGTTTAGAAACAATAATTTTAAGTATTAATCTATACAATCTTTTCGTTTCCTTTATTACTAAAAATATTGATAAAATTTGATTAATATTCAAATACAAAATTAGATCATCAAGCATTTTCAAAATCGAAAACTAATATATTTGCAATAACTCAGTTTTTGTTAAAAAAATAAAATAATCATTTCCAACCTTTGATATTTAAACTATATATCCATAATTATCATTAGAAATCATGTAGAGATATAAAATGCATTTGCAGTTAAGAGATAATATACATAGATCCACGAGATGCAGCTGGACTTACTTAAAATATTTATAAAGATTTTGTACATTAAAAATTAAAGCAAATGAGAAAATTTATTTTCAATCAAAATATTGGTAACATAAATTAAATCTAATATTATACAATTCTTTATGGAGTTTTGTTAGCTAATAATGGATGGCCTATTTAATCGATTAAGCATTTTAATTAATTAATATATGGATAATTATCTAAAAGCTCTTTGAAAAGTGTCAATTCAAATGTATAAAATCCTCATTCATTTTCTGCAACTTTAAGAAATGACTCTTCTTCACAAACATAAACAGATCCAGATAAAAAAATCGAAAATATTAAAAAGAATAATAAAACAAAAGTATATAAGCATACTATTTCATATTAAATTAAATTTGAATAAACTTAAATGTCAAAAATATTTTTTATTTAAAATTAAATTAGGTAAAATTTGAAATATTTTTTTGGCAATTCATAATTAACAGCTGAAATGCATAATGTATCTGAATAAATATAAAATTTTATTGAATAAGAAATGAAAATAGATTAATATGTTAAAGATATTAAAAAAATCTTAAAAATTAAACTTAAATATTTTGAAAATTTAATGACTTATATTAAAGAAAAGAGAATATCTGATCTTCTGAAATCATTAATGGATATAACAAACAAAATGATATCATTTAAAAACACATTACTTTCTTAATATGAAATTCTTTAAAGTAAAAGATTATAATCGTTGTAAATTTTTTTTGAGGCTGAAGTGTTTAAAAATTATTTAGATGCATTTAAAATGCAGAATTAATCGACTCTATCAGAAGACTAAATATAGATTATTAATAGAACTCTTAATATAAATTTTAATACTAATGACATGAGCTATATTATATTATAAATAGATGATGATCTTTAAAATGCAGAATTGATAAAATTTTCATCTAGCTTATTAAAATTAGTTGATACTAAAGAAGATTTAAGTTTTGAATAATTATTTTTACCATTTATTTTGAGGGAGCATCCTCTTCTAATTTCAAGATTTTTTAAAATAGGATAATCAAAGTATTTTAAACAATTTAATTAAACGTTTCTAAGAACCAAAAAAAATATGGCTAAATCCATAGTTTTTACTTTTGATAATATTGTATAATTTAAATAAGACAAGATAATTTTAGTTGGATTATTGCAAGAAATTGTAATTCAATCAGCTTACATCATGGTTGATGTAAATCAAATTGTTGGTGGAATAACAAATTCTTTTTTCTCATTATTAGGATATAATTCTTAAATCATCGAAAGTATTCCTGACTTTTCGATATTTTATTAATTAAAGATAACTTAAATTTTTCCAAATTTTAATGATCTAATTTAAAATGAAGATTAACAATCTTCATTAAAATTTAATAATGTTGATTCTTATTTCATAGATTTAGAAATGTTAATGAATGAATTTTATATTGAAACAATAAATACAGTGCAATAATAATCCGTAGCCTTGAATAAACTATGGAGTAAACAAAATTGCATAAAGTTTTACTAATCTAATATATCAATTTAGGCATATTAAATTTTTGGATATTATTATTACATAATACATTTAGATTCATCGATTTAAAAAGCAGAATATCTTAGTACTAGTAAGACCTTAGAAAGATTTAGTGAAGATAGAAGAAAATCAGAGCAATCATAAAATTTTTAAATAAGTCATTTAAATATGTCTTTTGAAGAAGCTTAGCCAGGAACAATAAATTAAATTTCAATTTAAAGTAGAGAAGGATATTCAGAAAAAAGTTATATTCAAAATAAAAATAATGATCTTTATGCAGTTCAAGAAGTTTAATAAGAATATGTAGAATGTAAAGTGGATTAAATTCTATTTGTTCTTTCACCAAATAAAAGTACTAGTAAATTGATTGATAATTAAAGAGAAAGATTTATGTAATACTCTTCATAATAAGATTATTATACTATAAACACAAGTTAAAAATAAAATAAATAGAATTAAAGCAATGATTAAAATGAATAAAATTTTTAAGGTGACTTAATAATAGATAAATTATTTAGAGATTCTTTAAAAAGCACTGAATTTGGAATTAGTAATAGTGAAGTAATCAAAAAGTATGAATTATTGAGTAGATTAACAAAAGTAAAAACGCCTAAAATTTTAAAAATAACAATTAGTACAATAATAATATTTATCTTAATCTAAACAATTTGTTTATCATTAGTAATTTCTATTCTTCACAGTGATATTCTATAATTTATTTCAGATATTGAGATCATAGCTTTACATGCAAGCATTTAAGGACCCCATGATTTATTTTTTTCAATGAGAAATACAATTTCAGCATATTAGTAAATGGGAAGAGAAGGCTATATTCCGAATTCAATTGTACCAAACTTAACTGCTCCATATGAAAAAAATTTAGGATATGGATATTATGAATTGAGAGATAGCTTCTATAAATAACTTGATAACGAATATTTAAGAAATTTTCTAGATGGAGAAAGTATGGAATTATTGTTTATGAAGAATAATGATACATAAAATTATGCTATAGAAATTAAGACTTTTAGAGAATGTCTTTTCATTATTTTATAATATTAATATGCATAAATGAGAGTCTTGTAAAATAAATTAAGTGCTTCAGGATAGCCATTTTAAGTATTTTTGTTTTCTAATTATTACAATATACAAGATAAACTTGAAAATATTACAAATGATATTTTAACTTTTTCAAAAACAAGAAGTAGAGAAGTTGGTTAAAAATGGAATTAAATCAGTATAAGCTTTTCTATTTTAATATTAATAATTGCATTGATTATAGTATTTTAAATTCATCAATATTATAAATTGTATGATAAATTTTTTTAGTTACTAAATTTTGTGGATAAATAAAAAATTTCGTTTGAAATTGATAAGCTGAATCAATTATTAAAATAAATTATGATCAATTACGAATACATTTACTCTTATTAGTTTGATCTTAAATATTAAGAATAATTGATGTAAAATTATACTGCTTTAAATAAAATTTAAAATAATAAAAAATCAATTGAAAACAATTAATAAATTAAAATTACAAGAAGAAATTTTCTCATTGCTTGGACTATTATTGCTTGCATTTTTTAAGCATATATTATTGTTACATAAATAAAAACAAATGAATATATTAATAAATATGAAGACACAGCTGATTTTTATTTTATGATATAAAATTTAAAATTTAGAAGTGGTTCTATGTATATGTACAGAGAACATCTTTTTAGATTTAAAAATTTTACTTATTTAACAGCTTTTGATTTACATAGAGCATATGAATTAATAGATAAAGCATAAAAAAATGTTTAAGAATATTTAGATCTAACAAGTTCATTTTAATAAAATAAATACTTATTATCTGATGAGTTTATTTCTTTTTTCTAATACTAATAAACTAATGATCTATGTCAATTTATCGACTAAGTATAAATTATTTTATAATATTAATAGATTTATTAAGATTTTATGTCTTTATATTGTGAAAAATCGTTTGATGGTCTATTGAAGCAAGGTTCAATTGCAGTTCTTAATTTTATGTCACATCAAATTAAAAATTAATAAGCTGTTAATAATTTTACAAAAAGAGTTGACGTAAATCTTTATGAATTAGAAGGTTCTTAAATTGTACTTAGATCTTTTTTTAGAATTTCAGATGAATTTTAGATAGGCTTGAGATTAATTACAACAGCATAAAACTAATTCACTCTCATTATAACAATAATATTCATCTCATATTTAACTATTTTCTTATATATCACATTCTTTATAGTCAAGAAATCATTGATAAAGGAGTATGCATTATTGAGAAAAATAGTATATTTAATTCCTCAATAAATTATATTAGGGGATGAGTCTTTTGAAAGATTTCTTAAATAATTAGCATTGACTTAAGAATTAAAATGATTAATATATAAATTGTCTAATATTATAGCAATATCAAATATTACGTAATTTATTAATTAAGATATCAACATATACATTATATGAAAGTTGAAAAAGCTGATTAGACGCGTGTTTTTTCTGCCAATGATATAAACTTTGAAACAAACTAATCTACCTAGTGTGAAAATATTTTGGCTGAGAATATCAAAAATTCTGAATTGGATGTTTCTTTGATTTTATCAGAAAACAATAAAAAAGACAGTATTTACTTATATAATTTAGGAGAATCAAAAAAAGAGAATGTTAATTCATATCTCATAAATAAACGAGCCTTCTAAGAATAAAGGCGATTTATATTGAGAACTTTATGTTTGATTTAATTTCATCTATTGGCACCATTGCTTCTTTGTGTGTTTTGCATGTTTAAGACATTTATTGTAGAATTACTATACGACAAGGAAGAATAGAAATTTACATTTTTATTTTATATTAGTGTGGCTTTGGAAATATTTATATTGTTTTCAGTCACATTGTCGACTAAAAATGCTAGAAAAATACCTTATGCTTAGAGTGCATATGTCTTTTTTGGTATATTTTTGTCATTAATTTTGGCTGGATTATATTCATCAATTTATTATTCTGACAATTAAAATGTTGGATTTATTATTCTTGCTTTGATTAATATATTTTAGGGATCTAATGCAGGAGCACTTTTTTATTTTGCTACATTGAAACAAAAAAAATCAATATTATGTATAATTTCACTTCTATTTAGATTCAATACCATTTATTTGTATTTTCCCACTACTTCTTAGTTTAATTTATATGTTTTTCATGTAAAATGAATTTCTAAAGTTTGCTTGTTGGATGATTGCATTAATTTCAATAGTTTTAGCAATTTTATCAGTGAATGCCTTGTATTAAATAATTGATGGAGCAGTAATTAAATTATATAATTTAAAAATAGTTTAGATTAGAAAAAGACTAACATTGTATTGCCACTATATTTATATATATAAAAATGATTGTTTTTTGCAAAGAATTTTGACTGAATTATTTATTTATAATTTTTATTATAATATGGATAGCATAAGAGAAAGACTTTTACAATTAGATCAATAGGCATAACAATTTTAATAATAAAATAAATATTTAGAAGCTTTGAATGTCTTCGAGGAAATGTTAATGATAAAAAAGTCAGCTTATGGAGAGGATTCTGAAGAATATTTCAAAACAAGTGATAAATTATGTGAATTATGTAACTTAATCGCTATGATTTTCTTGTAAAAAGAAAAATTTGATGCATCATTAGAATTTTTAAAGAAAGCAGACATGTTAGCGCAATCTAGTACTAGATATAAGTATTAAAGTGTTAATATTAATTATTTTTTATTAGAGCAATAACATACAATAATTTAGCTTGTTTTTACAGAAGAAATGGAAAATTAAGAAGTGCTTTATAATATTTACAATAAGCTTTGGAAATTGAAATTCGTTAAGAAACAGCACCATCTTTAGCTGATACTCATTTGAATATGTGTGCTGTATTATCTTAATTAAATAGAGTAAGGAATGTTATATAATAGCACGCTGAAGCATTGGAACATGCATTAATATCAGTAGTATTACTATAAGATGAATTTTTAATGAAACCACCTGATTAAAAAATGGAACAAAGTTAAAATTAAGATTAAAAGTCAGGTGAATAGAAGATGAAAGATAGAGTAGCTGTCTTAGCAATAGCTTATCATAATTTAGGAGTTGAATTTGAATATTTGAAAAGGTTTGATGAAGCAATTTAAACATATTAAAAAGCTGTTAGATTTGGTGAACTTCATCTACCAGCCGATCATCAATTAGTAAAATTAATTAGATATTTTAGATTGGAAATTTAAAGAATGTTTTAGGAAATGCTTAAGAATAAATTAATCAATAAAGAGCTAAAGATACTAATAAAAGATAATAGAAAGAATTATAAAGTAGAAATCAAAACAAAAGGAAATTAGTAGAAGTAGAAGCAACATATAAGTAGACAAATAAAAAAAAAACTGAGAAGAATGTTCAACATTAATAACAATAAGTAATGGGATAGACTATGCGTTCTAATCCATAAAATAATAGCGTTAATATAAGAGAGGATGATCAAGAATAATAAGGTGGTGTTCAATAAGAATCAAGTTATAATGATCATGATGAATTGCAATAAGAGGCTTAAATTTAATTATAATAACAATAATAATGAAATTATATTCATATAAATATATATATTTATTTATTTTTATTTGTAGATGAAGTAAAAATAATTATCTGATTAAAAAAATACTAAACTCAAGACTGAAATTAACGACATCAGATTTTTAATGTAGTAAAACAACGAGTTAATGTAGCAAATATCACATAGACTTAAAAATAGAAACTAAGTTTTTTAATTAGAATAGCAATTAAAAACAGAGAAAAAATAAATGATAAATACAAGTAGAAAGGTGGGGCTTTTAAGTAATTAATTAGAAAAAATCTAATAAATTGTTTTATCCTAAAAATAATAAATTAAATCATAATAATAATTAAGCAAATCGTAATTGCGATAATAACAATAAATCCCTTCAAACCAAACTCTAGAAAAAGTTAGATCAAAATCTTCTAATACTCGAAATATAGATGTTGGCATCATTAAATCTAAAATTAGGTAGGCCTTGCAAGAAGTTATGTATGAATTTCTAGACTGATTTTAGCTTTAATTCTCCTTTTGTTAATATATAATTAAAATTATACTTAAATAATTATCTTAGTTTCCATTTTGTTTTCGATTAAAAATTTCAATCTTACTAAAATTTTTATGTCTATGATTCCTTCTCTATTGCATTCATTCAAATTTCAAGAAAATATCGTTATCAAATGAATCTTATCGTCAAAAAAAATTGGAATATAAGAGAAAAAGTCTTTTAAATTCAATTAATAAAAACATTTTAAATTTAAAAGAGAAACAAGCAACACATGGAAAATTTTCATAAAACTAGACTGAAGTAACATTTGATTGAAAATTTATTGTTTATCCATTAGTTTTACTAAGTGCCAAAAAATTTACAATATTTAATTTTCTCTCTTGGTACATATCAGTATATCACTTACTTATAATTGCCATAATTCAATGATAAAATAAGGTTGTTGTATCAATAATTTAATTACTAATTTTTGATTACCTATCTATCAAGATTTGATATTGCATTTTGTACTTAAATTAATTTAGAGGAATCATAATATTTATTAAGTTTAAGCTTGATATTAATCTTAATAATATTCCCTTATATTTTGGTCATAATAATAAAAAACAAAAAATTATTTTATTAGAGCTCCTTATTACATTCATTAATCAATGTTTCATCTTTTATTATATAAATATTTTAATAATATTTATACATTCCATTAAGTATACATATCCTGAAAAGCTTTGACTTAAAATTAACATCTTTTACACAAATATATGTGTCATTTATAGATTATGTACTTTAGTTACTGTATATCATATAATTTATAAGCTACACTTTAATAAGAAATTTCAAAAATACTTTGATAATTCAATCTATCCTAATAATTTTAATTTCTTCCTTAAAAATTTAACGAGTTTTCGAATTTCACACTTCTTAATCATTTGAACAAAAAATTATATTATTATTTTCTTGTTTTGGATTTGTATTAGGATGCAATACCTTGATTTTCTACTTATTAGATAACTATTAAATATTTGTAAATATCCTAACAATAATTTTATTTTTATTATTCTATTTTGTTTTAGATTAGGAATTCCAAGCTTTTGAAATGAACTAACTAACAACATTTATAAAAAAGAAAAAAAAACCTTTTTTGAAATACCTATTTTGTAAATTGATAAACAAATAACTTAATAAAACTTAACAGTATATAATGAATTCTATAATTTATTAACATTATGGATTTTAAGGTTACAATTCAAAAAATGCATATGAAAATTTATTTGAAAATTTAGATTAAGAAATTGAATTAAAATTTTAAAGTAAATAACTTTCAAACTTAAGTAAATTAATATCAGAAGATAGGTTTTTTGATATTTAATATGTATCGATTCTTTATTAATTGAAATTCTATAATTTGGCATATAAATAAATTATGATAGCCAATAGATAAAATGATTTGAAATAATTAAACTAAAGTTCTGAAGCTAACTAAAAAGAAAGTGATTTTTCAAGATTATAAACTTTTAATAATTAAGCTAAAGTTTCTATTAAATCTTTAAGCAAATCAGTAAAGTCTAATTCTGAAGATTTAAATAATCTTATCTAAAAAAAAGCTATGAAAAAGAATAAATTATTGATATCTGTTAAAGAGAAAGTTTCAATGATAACATAAGCATAAATGAATATCTTAAAATATTCGATTCGTCAAAATATTAAATCCTAATTTTAGATTATTAATAATAAAAAATATAAATTTGATGAAATTTAATTAGGAGTCGAGATGTTTTTGAAAAATGAAAAAAGAAATAACAATTTAAGAAAAGCAATAGTTAGATTATTATAAGAAAAAATAAAATTTTACACATAGTTTGTCAATAAAAAGATATTGAATCATTAAAAACTTTTTGATTCTGCTAAAAAAATTAGTGGTTTGATGTATAAAATTGAATAAAAATTGAACTAAAGATATTGTTAATACCCAAGTCACAAAATATAGTCTACTTTAATTTATTTTTAGGCAGAATTATAAAATAATTTTATAGAAGCACACCGAATAAAGAATTTAACATCAATTTCTGAATAATAACTGATTGATATTGATTAAAATCTATAAGTTTCTTTATTCTCTAAAGATGTTATTTATATCAATGTAGCCCAATTAGAAGATTAAGGAGATTTATTAGTACTGAATTGTTCTGAAAACACATAAAAGTTCTTTGAATTTAATAATGAACAATATAAACAGTTTAAATTAATTAGTCATATACTTCCAGAATTTATATTGAATGAACACAACATATTAGTAAATAGATTTATTTAAACTGGCCAAGCAAAGTATTACTTATCGTATTTTCCATCCTTTTATAAATCAAAAAATAATTTTGTTAAATGTTGTGATTTGTTATTTGATATGCATTTTGATGAATACTATTTATTCAGATACTCAATTTTCTTATAGAATAATTCTTCCACTAAATCTTATATATTTGCTGATGTTAATGAACAATTAGGAGGATTTACAGAGTCATTTTTTGAAAAACTAAAATATTCTAGTACATTTATTACCTAGATGAGTGATTTTAATTTTAAAATAATAAATATGCAACTCATATTTCCAGAATTCCAAACAATAATTAAACAGTAAAAAAATAGCATTTAAACAGAATTAAAATTTATAAAACAGGATGCATTTTTACAATATTTAGAATAATCTGATCATAAACTTAATATTTTCGGACTTTGGAATGACTAAAAAAATGTTAATTCATACCTTGTTGATATTAATATTTAATTTCAAAGTATTTGGGATTTTAATTATTACATAATTGAAATAGCAGATTGCAGACCTTAACATTAAGAAAATATGATATCTTTATAATTAAATAAATCATAAAATGATATAGAGAAAATGTTTTTTTTGAGTTAATTAACAGAATCTGAAGCCTAAGCTAACAATGCAAAAAATTTTAAGAAAAAATCAGTTTAATTAAATTTGGATGAATAATAATCATCTTAGGAAGTGATTTTAACATCAAAATTGCCTGCTGTTTACATTTAGAATATTCCATAATAAGAATTTGAGCCAAATATTTTAAGTCCAAATTCAAGTTAAATAGGGTTAAATGAAATTTCCTACTAGAAATAACCTTAATCTTAATAACAAGATTATTTTAATTAAAGTATGCGTGATAATTCTTATAGTATACAAAAATCAATTCTATAAATATAACATCAAAACATCCTTCCAATAGAATAAAAAGAAGATTTTTTTGAAGAATAATTTAAGAAAAACACATCTCTCACATCTAAATAAACTGGTATATAGAAATCTTTATTTTATAAAAAATATGAACTCATACATGATTAAAAATTTTCATAGGTTCCAGCATCTATGAATAAAATATTGGTGTTTATTCTGTCTAGTTTAATCATCTGTCTTATTTTTTATGTAATTGTACTTACTTTGGTTTAGTAGGACTTAACTAGATTTATTGCTGAAATTGATATGATATAATTGCATTCTGGTGTCATGGTACCTCATGACTTCTATTTTTAAATGAGATTTACTATATTTACTTATACAGGATATTTAAATAAGTAGATAATAACAAGAGAAAGATTCAATAATTTAACAGATCTTTTTTATAATAATATGAAGATTGGTTATGATGAATTCAGGAATGGTTTCACAGATCAATTAAATAATCAATATCTTTAACCATTTTATAATGATAAAAACGTAACTGTTTACTACATGTATGAATTTGGTCTAAATACTTATCCAGTAACATATAATGTTAGGGAAGTGTTTTTCACTTTTCTAACATATTATTATGAATTTCTTTTGAGATTTTAAGCAAGATTAAGTCCAGCAAATTAAACATATTAAGTATTTCAATTTGCAAATGCATTTAAATTGCATTAACTTCTTGAGACTTTAGCCTAGGAGGCATGGGATTATTCAAAATAAAGAAGTGTTACAATAAAAGATAAATGGAATTAGATATGGATGATATTTTTAATCTTTAGTATTTTGCCAGTAGGTCTAGCTATTTATTATGTTAGAGTTTATAGATAGTTACAAGATAAATACTTGAATTTATTTAGATATTTTTCAAGTATTAAAATTTAAAGAGAAATTGATAAAACTAAGACTTTGATAAAACAGTTAAAGTAGAATCCAGATCGTTTATATCATTACAAATTTGAGGTAGAACAATTTGAAGAATAAATAATTTATGAGAAAGGAATAATCGAAAAAGAATAGCAAAAGTACAAGGAAGCAAAATACTTACCTTAATTTAAGAAATTACCAATAACCTTATCAGTAATAATTCTGTTTGGAGTTTGGATTCTTTTTTTTTTATTTAGTTTCTTTAGTAATTAGTAAGTTTAATAATATTTAAATAAGTATCCAAACTCATGCGACCTTTATAAATTTTTATAAAATATGTCATTAAGTACTGGATCTCTTCCAAGGGTTAGAGATTTTAAATTAACATTTCCATCATTACCATTCATAAGAGAAGAGGACAGTGTATTATTTTATGAGACAATAAGAGATAATTTGAATGATATATCAGAATTTCTTATATTGTGTTTGAATTTTAATCCAGATTTATATTATTCATCAGAGGAGTTTTCAGAATATTTCAATGATATTCAATCCTAAAATATATGTGAAGTTTTAGGAAATGATCAAGTTGGATTCCTGGATTATTATTGTAATATTTCTTTTAATGGAAATTTGAAATTGGGGTTGCTGCCAACTATCAAATATATATACAATATAATTTAACAGGAACAATCGATTAATAATTTTACAAAGAGAGTTGAATATACATTTTTAGAAATGGAAGGAGGCTTGATAGTAACAAGAGCATTTTAATATATGACAAAAGTATTTAAAAAGGGAATGGTTACAATCACATAAGAATAGATAAATATTTCGAATGTAAAATATGAAATATAAAATAGGCTCTATCTATATGTTATATAGTATTAAATATCCTGTTAATCATATATTTTTCTAGTATCTTGCCATTGATGATGATTAAGGAATTGATTTAAGTAAGAAGATTTGTAATGATTGTTCCAAGAACTGTGTTATTGTTGGATGATCAATTTGAGCGTCATGCTCGAATGATTGGAGTAAATGAGAAATACTGATATTTTTAAGATTTTTATTTTGGAAATAGGTAATATTAAAAAAAATATATATTATTATTTTTAAATTATTGAGATGAGTTCATTTAAACATGGAGTATTTATTTTAATTTTACTTTCAACCTGTGGAGGAGAAAAAACAATTAGATCAAGTCCATTAAAAAATATAACAGCATATACAAACTGTTCTCAAAAATGGTTTGATAAAGAAATGCTGGGATCAAAAACAATATGTTCATCTGGTAGTATGGTAAGTAGTTTAGCTATGATATTATAATCAAGTAGTAGAACAATAAATAGTAGGCCTGTTAATCCAGAAGTTTTGAATAGGTATTTGATAACAAAAAATGGGTATAAAGAAGATGGTGAGATTAATTTTGCTGTTTTGAATGAAATTGGCTTACATTTGGTAAGAACTGTCTCAGATCTTGGCACAGCAATGGGTATCATTTTAGTTAAATTTAGAATATTACAAGAATGACTTTTACATAGTATTGAACTTAAATTTCGGAAAAAACTATGGCGTTTTGATAGGATACAAAGAAATAGATAATTAGATAACTTAATATATCATAAATAACCCAATTAAACCTAGTGAAAATATTATTGATCCAAAAGATATCACTGTGGCCTTAATATTTAGAGTTGTTTGACAATATCAATAAGACAATAACAGTTATTAAATAAAATATTTTAACATAATCTCATTAATACTCAATAATCATCTGGAGCAATAACATCATCTATTTTCAAGATCATTTTGACAACCTAGGTGGCTAATTGGATTTGTTGTTTCTTCGAACTCAAAGTTTCATAAATTCTTTGTTCTTTCATATCTGTGGTACCCTGAAATATTTATTAAAATAATACTAATTCCATGCAATCAATGCCAATTCTATGATTATTTTCTTATAATTGTCTTGCCTTAGCTTAAGCAACTGATGTAATAGGGTTAAGACCACAATTATCAGCTAAACAACTAGGAATTCCTTCAAGAGCATCAGCAAATGATCTAATAGCATATTATTCAACTGATGAAACCTAAAATATACTATTAAATTTACTTCATCAGCATATTAAAGTACTTAGATTGCACATGCTAATTCAGCAGATCCTCCTCCATAAACAATTCTGTTATCTTTAATTAGGTTTCTGATAACACAGATGGCATCATGGATTGATCTTTTTGCTTCATCTACTATCATTTGACTTCCTCCTCTAATAAGAATGGTGACTGCTTTAGTGCATTAGCAATTTTCTATGACAAGCATTCTTTCATTTGAAGTTCCAAATTAAACTTCTTTAACTGAACCTGCTTTTCCTAATTTTTCAGGAGTGATTTCTTAAAATCTTGGAATAATTCTAGCTCCTGTAGCCATGGCTATTAATTCTACATCAGTTCCTGAAACCCATCTAACTGCTGGTAGATTATTTTATAATAATAAATGATTAGCTTCATCATCAAAACCCCATTAACATAATGCTATATTAGCACCACTATCTTTTACTAATTTAACCATATCAACAAAGTATTATTATTCTTATTAATATAATTTTTTATAATCTTCAGCACTTGAAATATTGATATTATGTTTAGTTTTTGGTTTTGGTGGTTCAAATGGACAAGTTAATAGACAGATTTTAGCATCATTAACTTCTTTAACCATTTATGGATGACTCATATCTTTATCAATAAGAATTCCTGAAATTAATCTAGTATCTTCAACACTTCCTCCAGTTTTAGTTTGAATCTTAATCAAATCCAAATTCACATCTTTTCTATTTAAATCAGCAACATCCAAAACTGCAGTTACTGCTATTTTTCCAAGTTCTCTTTTTCTTTTAGATACAACTTTTGATCCAAGAGCTGTACATGCTGCTTATATTAAAGCTTCATGTTCATTTGCTTAAATATCAATTTCTTCAGATATAGTTTCTAAATGTTCTAAAATTTAGAATATCGAATAGTTACTTATAGCTACATCACATGCTCTATCGAATCCATCACTAATTTTTAATGGATGAATTCCTTTATCTAACAAAGTCAGAGCCTATTCTAATAATTTACCTGCCAATACGACTACTCCTGTGGTACCATCTCCGATTTCTGCATCCTATGATTATGATAACTCTACTAATAATTTAGCAGTCGGATGTTAAATTTCCTATAATTAATTATATAATATATTCATACCATTTTCTCTACAATAGTTGCACCATCATTCGTTACTGATACATCACCATCTGGAGATACTAACATCTTATCCATACCCTTTGGTCCTAGAGATGAAGATAGTGTATTTGCTATTGCTTTAGCTGCCAATATATTGCTCTTATATGCTTCTAAACCTTTCATTCTCTTCTTTGATCCTTGCTCTCTTAATATTATGTATGGTCTGCCATAATCATCAAATGCTAAACTCATATTTTAAATAAATTATTTTAAATTTAATCCTCACCTCACAAAACTCTTATTATTAAAGTAACTTTATATATATAATTTACTATTAATTTGCTCCTTATTTTAATTTATTAATTATCAATATGCGTAATCGATTCTAAGCTTTCTCTTTCAAGAACTCAACCGATTCACTTAAATTCAATACTCCACTCACTTTAAATAAAATTAGATCATCTGAATCACATCAATTTGGATATGCAAATAAAAAATTCCTTTATATTTCAACCATCTTACCCAATTTTCAACCCTATTAACATATCATCTCTAAACTCAAAGATTAAAATATTAAAATCTAATAATAGAAATAAATCAAAATGAGAAACAAAAGACATTTGATTTAAAAAAAGACCATCAGTGAAATTATTTAAAAATAAGAACCATAACCAAAAAAAAGAAGTAATAGACATCATAATACTGTATTTTACAATCACTAGGCTAGTATACCAATTACTACTAATCTTTTTTCTAATGATTCTACTTAAAATCCCTCCAAAGATAATTCAAGACATTCCATACAGTTACATAGATACAATTCATTTTCACCACGAAAACTTTATTTAGAAAAAAGGAATACAAAGTTTTAAACCTTTTCATAAAGATTAAAAACTTTTTACTTACCCATTACAGCCCCATTTGATTCTTAAACCATTCTCAAATTAGAAATGATAGAAGATGGAAGAGTTAGAGTTATTAAATAATAAGGTTCTCATGATGATTTCTAAATTAATATAAGATTATATAAATTTGAGGATGAAGATAAAAATCTTGATGATCAAATCAAAAATCTAAAAACTAAACTTCCTACTTTGCATTAAGAAGATGATGAAGAAGACGATTAAAGTTATGATGATAATTTAGCCAATTTAAAATAGATATCAAATAACAATTAAAAATAAGCTTATAAAAATATTTTAAAATTTAATAGACGAAGTCTCTAAAGCCTTATAGATAAATAATAATTAGGAAAAAGCAGAATCAAAGAAATTTTGGCTACTGGTAATTTAATTTAATTACTTTTGTATAGAATACAGTTAAAGAGCATTAACTGCCAATTTGTCCCCTATAAGTAATTATAATCTTGGATATTCTCCTTTGCCATCTATCAAACTCTTAGATGAAAAGAGAAAAAGACCGATTAATAAGTTACTTCCTTTAGATATTAAACCAGTTAGTCAATTTACATTCACCAATATCATTCCTATATTGCCACTTTCCAATATATCTCCATCTACTTAGTCAACTAAAAATAGTAATGCTAAAAAAACACTTTCAAGAAATATTATTAAAGCGGGAGGAAAAAAACATAAAAAAAATATTACATTTGGATAATTGCTGATAAAAGTTTGAAAACAAATATGATCTCATCCTAGAATATTGATTTAAAATATTGATATAAATTTTAACTAATTTAACAATTTTATGAATCCTAGTTTGTAAATGTTTATTGAATTATAAAATTGCTTTGATAAATAATAATAACATTATTAATTAATAATTAAAAATGAAGAATCTTTATATAAATAAAGAAATTTTAATTGATAACCTTAAATAATATTAATGTAAAATAATCCATATCCTACTTCTGAGCTCAAAATAGAAGAACAAACATTCAAATATTTCAATTTAGTTGAATTATTTGGTGAAAAAGTAACCAGATTGCCATACTCAATAAGAATTTTATTAGAATAAGCAGTCAGGAATTGTGATGGATTTAATGTAAAAAAGGAAGATGTTGAAAGAATATTGAATTGGGAAGAAACATCTAAAAAAGACACAGAAGTAGCCTTCAAACCCGCAAGAGTAATATTATAAGATTTCACAGGTATGAATAATGAAAATTCTTAAAGGTGTACCTTTGGTAGTTGATTTAGCAGCAATGAGATCATAAGCTCAAGCAATGGGTAAAGATCCTTAATTGATTAATCCCTTATGTCCAGTAGATTTAGTAATTGATCATTCTGTACAAGTTGATTATCATGGTAATAAAGATGCACGTGAATAAAATGAATAAACAGAATTTGAAAGAAATTTAGAGAGATTTAGATTTTTAAAATGGGGAAGTTCAGCCTTTAAGAATTTTGAAATAGTCCCACCAGGAAGTGGAATAGTCCATTAAGTGAATTTGGAATATTTAGCTAGAGTGGTGTTTGAGAAAGATAATTTATTATATCCAGACTCAGTAGTAGGAACAGATTCTCATACAACAATGATTAATGGTTTAGGAGTATTAGGATGGGGAGTAGGTGGAATAGAAGCAGAAGCAAATATGTTAGGAGAATGTACTAGCATGGTACTTCCATAAGTAGTAGGATTCAAATTAACAGGATAATTGAGTCCTCATATATCAGCCACAGATTTAGTCTTAACATGTACAGAAATGTTAAGAAAGAAAAAAGGTATATAAAATATATAAATCAAAAGTTGTTGGAAAATTTGTTGAATTTTATGGTCCAGGAGTATCAACTTTATCTTTAGCTGACAGAGCAACTGTTTCTAATATGGCTCCAGAGTATGGTGCTACTATGGGTTTCTTTCCAGTTGATAGCAAAACGATAGATTATTTGAAATAAACAGGAAGGAGTGTTGAGAAATGCAATTTAATTACATAATATTTGAAGGCAGCTAATTTGTTTTATGAGGAAGGGTAAACAATGTTTAGTGATACTTTGGAATTGGATTTATCAACAATATAAGCATGTGTAGCAGGTCCAAAGAGACCATAAGATAGAGTGACTTTAAATTAATTGAAATAAGAATTTAGTTAAGGTTTGACAGCACCAGTATCTTTTAAGGGATTTAATGTAAAAGCAAGTTAGGATGTTGAATTTGAATATTAAGGATAGAAATATAATTTAAATCATGGATCAGTTGTAATAGCAGCAATAACATCATGCACAAATACTTCAAATCCAGGAGTGATGTTAGCAGCTGGTTTAGTAGCTAAGAAAGCAGTTTAAGTTGGATTAAGTATTAGACCATATATAAAAACATCATTAAGTCCAGGATCATAATGTGTTACATAATATTATAAGGCAGCAGGATTAGATGTGTTTTTAGATTAATTAGGATTTCATAATACAGGTTATGGTTGTATGACATGTATTGGTAATAGTGGACCAATTGATTAAGGAGTAAGTGAAACAGTTTAAAATAATGATTTGGTAGTAGCAGCAGTATTATCAGGAAATAGAAATTTTGAGGGAAGAGTACATCCAATAACAAGAGCTAATTATTTGGCATCTCCACCTTTAGTAGTAGCCTTTGCTTTAGCAGGTAGAATGGATATAGATTTTGAGAATGAAGCAATAGGAGTTGTTAATGGTTAGAATATCTTTTTGAAAGATATATGGCCAAGTAGAGAGGAAATAAAATAATTAGAAGATCAAGTAGTTTAACCATAGATGTTTATTGACACTTATCAATAAATAAAATAAGGAACAAAAAATTGGAATGAATTATAAGTACCAAAAGATTAACTTTATTAATGGGATGAATAATCTACTTATATTCATCATCCTCCATATTTCTAAGGATTAAGTTTAGAATTACCAATAATAAATCCAGTTAATAATGCTTATTGTTTAGCTGTATTTGGTGATTCAATAACTACTGATCATATAAGCCCAGCTGGTAATATATCTGCTAATAGTCCTGCTGGTAGATATTTAAAGGAAAAAGGAGTTCATTAAAAAGATTTTAATACTTATGGAGCAAGAAGAGGAAATGATGAAATTATGGTTAGAGGAACATTTGCAAACGTTAGAATTAAAAATAAAATGTTATAAGGAAAAGAATGTCCAAATACTATTTATGTTCCTACTAATGAAGTTATGGCTATTTATGATGCAGCAGAAAAGTATTTAAATTCAAATCAATAAACAATTGTTATTGGAGGAGCTGAATATGGATCTGGTTCATCTAGAGATTGGGCAGCTAAAGGACCTTATCTTTAAGGTGTTAAAGCTGTCATTGCTATTTCTTATGAAAGAATTCATAGAAGTAATCTTGCTGGAATGGGAGTTCTTCCACTTGAATTTACTAATGGATAAACTGCTGAATCCTTAGGACTTACAGGACATGAATTATTCACATTGAATGTCAATAAAGATAATATTAAAGTATTCTATAATATTCTAAAATATATAGGTTAATCAAATTGTTGAAGTTGTTGTTAAGAAATCAGATGATACTACTTTCAATTTCAATACTCTACTCAGATTAGATACTGATGTTGAAATTGAATATTATAAACATGGAGGAATTCTTTAATATGTTTTAAGAAAAATATTAAAATGAGTTTATAGTATCAAAATCAAAATTATATATGTTTATTTTATTTTATTTAACTATTGCTCTTGCTAAATTCACCAGAATCACCTTTCCTGTTAATGATGTTAGAGATAATATCTATTTCCTATAAAAATATGGAATTGATCTAGGAAAAGGTACATTCGCTTTTAGAGCCAGATTAACTAAACCATTTGATTAATAAACTGATGATTATGTCTATTTTCGATTCCATATTTTCACTGATGATTATTGGCCTATGCAAAAAAGAGAATCTAAATGTACTAATAAAAGATCATTGGGCACTTTTTAAGAAAGAGAAAAATTACCTTTAAATGGAGATTGGAGCAATCTTAAAGAAAAAAAAATTAATCTCTATTACAGAGATAAAATTTATATTGTTGCCACCTCAGATTGTGATGGCGAATTAGCAAAGGTTGAAGGATACTATATTGAAATTGAAATCACTTCTTTAAATAATGGATCACATTTCTCTTGTGAAGATAATGGAATTTAAAAATTATATGGAATTCAAATTATTGCTAGTTTATTTATTGGTGCCTATTGTTTAAAAAAAGGAAAGGATGATTTATTTATTAAATATGTCATGAAAGTACTCTTTATAGATATCATTGCAGAAATATTATTTCTCTTTCATTATACAGTTTATTCATATAATGGAATGGGAATCTATTTATTTGATTTGTTAGGTAGCATTTGTAACAATGCTTCACAATTATTATTTGCATTTCAATTTGTGGCATTATCTCAAGGATGGACTATTACAAAGTAAGAACTCAATACTGTTTAATTCTTTCCTTTCATCTCTATGGTTGTATTATATTAATCCATTATTATGATCATTATTAAATATTTTGATGGAAGTGAAGATAAATATCATAATTTTTATGGAATTGGTGGATGGCTACTAATGTTTTCTAAAATTGGATTGACTTTTCTTTATGGATTTGGAATTTTCAGACTTTTCAAGTAAGTTAAATAATAACAATTTATTTTTTTAATTGCTATTGTTGGAATTTTATATTAAATTCATTATCCTGTTGTGGTCTTTATCTCAGAATTGTTTGTGGTACCCTATTGGAAAAATAGAGTTATTACAATGACAACCATTCTTGTTTCACATTTATGCATGGTTTTTTGTGCTTTTATTTGCACTTCCAAATAAACTGCATATTTTTAATTGAAAAATTAGAGTTAGACTATAATATGAATATTATATTAAAATTGTAAACAATTTATACATATGAAAAAATAAACATTTAAAAAACCAAATTCATTAAATACTTTTACATCTTTTTATTATCATTCATAAAGATGAAAATCTCAATATAAAATTAATTAAATTAGAAGTTTAATGTAAAACAGATTAGAAGAGAAATAAAGACTGATTTTTATAAATTAATTATTTAAAAATGTTTAATTTAACGAATGAGATTCAAATTATATGAATGTTTAATTAATTTTGAATTAAATATTCAAATATTTTCAAACTTTCATTATTTTTATATTGACTTTTAACAAATTTTAAAAAATTAAGTTTAAATTCAAATCAAAGTGGTTAATATATGAAGAATGTGAAAAATCTTCTTTAAATATAATTAAAAAAAATGATTATATAATTGAAGATATTTTTTTTGTATTAGAATAGAGCAATTTTGATTTATATAAATTTAATATTTTTGATTAATCAATTATCTTCAGCACTTTCTAATATACAAGTATATCCAGGTTTATATCTAGCATTTTTCATATAAAATAAGGAGATATTTTATTAATTCTAAGGTCCAAATCGTTAATCTTATAATTAGTCATCCTATTAAAAGTTGGTATAATCTTAATCCTATTATTATTCAATATTATCTAAAGATGGAAGAATAGGTAGAGCAACAATAAAATAACGATGAGCTAAAGCTTGGCTTGCATTAGGTCTTTTTAATGGATTATAACGAAGCATTTAAGAGATTAAATCAAGAGCATCATCACTTGCTTAAGTAATAACTTATGATAATGGTTTAGGTTAAATATTTCTTGGAAATCGATGTTATATTTTAGCAGCTAATTTATATCCTAAATAATAATAATAATAAATTATATATATACCATCAGGCCAATCCTATTCTGAAGGAGTTCCCATGATTTCACAAATTTTTTATAATTAATCTGTATCACAAGTCCCTGGAAAGAGAGGCCATAATCTGTATAATTCTGCCATTATACAACCTATAGCAAATATGTCAATAGGAGAATTATATTCATTAGATCTTAAAATTACTTCTGGGGCTCGATACCATCTTGTAGAAACATAATCTGTAAATGGAGGAGATGATCTAATATCTCTTGCTAATCCAAAATCTGCTATTTTTATTGTACCATTAGATTCTAATAAATTTTCAGGTTTTAAATCTCTATGAAAGTAACCTATTTTATGCCTATTTAATTAATAACGTTTTACATGTATGCCAACCCTTGCAAAGTCTAATAAATTATATTCCGAATATGGATCTCATTAAAAGGCTTTTATCTATCCTTCATCAAGTGATAAACATTTCGTTCCATAAATTCAAATACAAAATGCAATTCATCATTTTATTTTATTATTTCGTATAATTTTACAATGTTTGGATGATGTAATTTCAAAAGTGATTTTATTTCCGGAAGATTTATACATTCATCCCATTTATTATATTTATGTTTCATTTTCTTTATTGCAACAATTTAACCAGTTGTTTCATCTACTGCTTTATATACTGACCCAAAGGTTCCATCTCCTAATACCTTCCCTATTTTATATTTATCCATTCTATTTTGATTAATAATAATATATTAACGTAATTATTATTGAAATTATCTAAATTTACATCTCCTGAAAAAACTGTTAAAATATATATAATCATATTATTCATAGTTTCCACTACTTACTTTTGAAGATGATGAATCAATTCAAAAATAATAAAAACTATATCTAAAAAAAATTAAGATAAAACTAAATCATCTAAAATCAATTGAAAATTTCTAATCAACATAAAAAAAAATCTAAACAGAAAAATTTTTGAAGAAAATTCTAACTAAAATATTTCTTAAAATAACAATGAAGAATTTCAATAATTATAGAAGAAAGAATTAGATGTTAATAATATATTACATTAAACTAAGAAATATTTAATAAAGAATTAAATATTAGATAATTTAAGAAGTTACATCAACATTCAATCAATAACCTTTATTATATAAAAGTTTAACCTACAAAGAACAAAATTTTATTATTCCAATTTTAATTATTCAAACAAATTTACAATTAAGTAATCATTAATATATTTAAACTTATCTTAATAAAACTTATAAATAGTTCATTAGATTTGCATAAATCACATTAAATCTTATATGAACATTTTAGAAAATATTTGGTCAAAAAAACTAGCGAAAAAGTGGATAATATTTATTTTCTATAGAATTAGATGAACGAATAATCTTTTGTATTTAACAGGAATTAAAATTCAATTAAAAAAGAAAAAAGAGATGAAAAATGGGTAATTATAAATTAATTTAATTTAGATATAATTAGATAAGAAAAATGAATATAGATTAGTATTTTCGAAACTTAAAATATTATAATTCATATCAAGTTAAAGTTTTTGAACACAGGAAAAATTTTTTTAATTGATTTAACTAAAAGTTAAGATTTCTCTAAAAAATAATTGAAAGATTTTCTAATTAGAATCAATTGTCTTAAAATAAAGAGATGAATTGAAATTGCTATTGAAAAATGAGTTTATCAATATGTTTTAATGAATCAATATTCTATTATCTTCCATAAAATAAAATCATAAATATATTGGAAAATTCTAATGGATTTCATATAGGAGTCCTAGTAACAAGAAGTGTATATCCTTATTTTGTAGATAAATATTTCGTTGTAGTATCAGTTCCTTTTTTGTTGAAAGTCCAAAAAGGAGTTTTTCTTAAAGGTTTAATAAGTACTTTTTATGCTACATGATCATTATTTCTAGTATTTCTGCTATTTGATCTGCTACTCCTATTTATAATTTTATACAATACCTTATAGTTTAAAGATCTTAAGTAACCTTATACGTTTAAATTGTGTTAATATGTTAGTTTTATATAGTAGTATTAAATGTAATCGCTTCATCATTAATATTCAGAGTTTGTTCCTAAAATATTATAACTCATTACTAGAGAATTCTAAATATTATTCAACTTAAGTTAGGTAGGTTAGCCAATTTTCTTTTTTGCATTCGAACAGCAAAACATAATTAAAAAAATATTTATTCAATATTAATAAATAAATTCTTTTATTTTTATGTAAGTTTACTTTTCTTTTTAATGCTTTATAATAATTTTCTTCTAATTATCATTCTATTAATTAATCAGAGACTTAAATCGATTGCATAGTTCAGATGAAAATAATCTCTTTCTTGATTTGAATTCGTACTCTAAAGTACTCAAATAGATATATTCATAGTAGTTTATTTATTTGAATTTGTATTAAATTGTCATTTCATAAATAATTCAATATCTTAAAATAGTAAACATAAATTTACATTTCCTATCATATGTTGTATTGTAAAGAATGTTAAAGTTAATTAATAAAATTAATAAGTTGTCAATCTAATTAAAGCACTATTATAAAATTAGAATATAAACAATTTTTAGCAGAATAAAAGAAATAATTTCTTATATTCTTATTTTTATTAAATGATGATTGAAATTTATTTTCAAATACTTCTATCAATTCAATAATCAATATATTCTCTAAGTTTTTGTATTTAATTATTATAAGATTTATATATTCTGTCCTCGGATGAATTTTAGAAAGAAATTTTACTGAATATTATAATTAAATTAGTAATAAAATATTTTTCACTTTTTTTTCATTTCTTTTGATAAATTTGCCATTTAATATAAACCTCAAGAGCTACTTAATTTTCAGTAAAAAAATATTCTAAATTATAATATTTAAGCTTTTTTTCTTGGATATTTATTACTAGCTTATATTGATCCTTGGCTTTGTTAAATTCTTAAAACAAAAAAGAAACTTTGATGAATAGAATGATCTTTTACATCGAAATATATGTAAATTTCATATCTTTCTAATTATTTATATTAACATGGCACTTTTTCATTTAGGGTTTTACTCATCCTATCCTTTCTATCTATCATTTCTATAATATATTTTTATTTTAAAGATTTGATATAAATATATCTCCTTTCTCAAAGATTCGAATTATTTTACTTAAAATATTCTTCCAAAACTGAATTAGTAAATATAAATTTCAAATTTTAAGCATTATTAATATCCTTTCTTGATAATTGTAGATAAATATTAGAAATGAAATCAATTTAAAAAAAATTTCTATCGACTTGGTCTTCTCCCCTTAATTTCAATATTTATATATATTAATTTGCTTTACTTGAATATTTTTTATAAATATTCTTATGAAAAATTTAAATTCATTACTTATTATATTAATTTTGTTATTTAATGTTGGCTCAAAATACAAACCAGTACTAAATGATATACCTTTAGATATATTTAAATTAATTAACATAAAATCCTATTCGTAAATATTTAATTTAACTATTATATAAATTAATCACTGCCAACTAGATTACAATTTTCAATGATAAATTCCATTAGTTAAATATTGGAATTAATCATAGAATTTAGTATGAGAATCATCAATGCTCATTTAAATTAATTTGTCAATTTCTTATCTACACTATGAATATTTAATAAATTAGAATATACTTATTATTCATTTTTATTTAACATAAATCTTGATTTGAATTCTTAAAATTCAAAAAATTTAAAACAATTAAAATTGCTCTTTTCCATCATTATTTCAATAATTTAAAATATTGATGCACAATATTTTCTGATTTCCATAAATCCATTTAACATTAAATTTCTAAAATATTCAAACATTTTTGAATTTTTTTTATCCATAATTTCCAAATAATCTTTTGTCATTTTAAATGGTGCAGTTTCAAATCCAGCATTTCCAGGTGAAATAGAAAGTGCAAATCCAAAATCTATATGAATAATATGTCCTTAGTTATCTACTAAAATATTCCCATTATGTCTATCCTTAATTTACAAAAAATAACAAAGTAAAGAGTATCCTGCCAAACTTTCTACAAAGTTTTTTTGAGCTTAATTAAATTCAGAATCAAAATATTATTTATAAAACTAAAGCAATGTTAATTTTTATTTAGCCAAATATTTCTTAAGTCCATCCATAGATATTGTGTTCTAAACAAATTCTATTAAATAAATCAAAATTACTTACCTAATATTCCAGAATTTTCAGAAATAACAATTATTTCATAAGGCTTTAAATATAAATTTAATTTAGCCGATCTAAAAATTTCTTGCATTTTTTAAATAACTTGCATAATTAGTAATTCTTATCTTAAATCATCTCCTCCCTTAACCATTATTATCCTAATCCTTAAAGATTCAAAGTTTTTATATTTTGATTACTTTTTTATCCTCTAAAATTTATCTTACCAGTCTTCTCCCCATGGATTTAAATTAGAATTTGTTTTATTCTGAATATAATTTATTGATGATGTTGATTATATTGGTTATTAAAGAAATTCCAAGGTCTATTAGTTTTATTCTATCACATCAGAATTTAATGAGAATTATTGTTATTCAGAATCTGTTTAAGATAATTTTTCTTCTAAATCTTTACTTTATTAAGGACTCATTCTTTCTTAAGGTTCTTCAGATATTTTTGAATTTTCATGATCTGACAAAAGATTACTCCTTCTTTAATTAGAATTTAAATTTTGAGTCTGATTGTTTAAATCATCAAAACCCTTAATCTAAGTTTTATATTATATTAGTTAATCGTAAACAATATTCTACTATCTTTAATAGGTTAGCTCTTTCAACTTTTCCTCTAAATTTTTAGGCACATCCATTTATATAAAATCTTCAGAGTCATTGAAAATATCACTTTCATTTTCAATTAAATTGATTGAATTGATCTTCTCTTATAATTCAGTGATACTGATTGTTTCTATAACAATTCTATAGGGAACTCTAGTTTTTGTATTAAAGCAAGCTGCTCCTTCTTCACATATATGTACCATCTTTTATTTTAAATTATAAAATTACTAAATTAGATGCTTCAGCCTTTTCATCATCCCTTTCAAATGGTATAATTATCCCTCTAAAAAAAGCTAAGTCTTTGTTCATTTTTATCATTCTAATTATAGCACTATTACCCTTTTAAATTTATGTAAGTAGAAATTATTTTCTGTTTTCATTTTCAATAGATTTTAAAGTTAAGGATAATTAAATCATTTGAATGATAAATCGATCATGGGATATTATGTAATGAGATCTAAATTCTTTTTCAATGAATTGTTTCATCAATTCTAAAATAAGTATCAAAATAATGTACACTATTAAAATTATGGATTATCTTTATTTTATTCAATTTATTCATTATTTATCGTAAGTGCTCCATTAATCATTTGTTTTTCTAATCGCTTAAAGAATTGAATACAAATTTACTCTTTAAAAGATTTCCATTTTAGAATAAGTTTTACTATTCTTCTATTCATCTTAAGAATAGGCAAAGAAACACCAAATTATTTTAAAATAATTTGCAATGCTTTAGAAACATAAATTTTCTAAAAATGTTTCCATACTTTAAGACCCAGTCTTAATTACCATATATCTAGAAATAAGTATATTTAATCTACACAAATTAAGGAATATAATATTCAACGAACTTTTTTGGCATATGATACAATCTGTTTGTTAAATATTAATGAGGTCCTGCTTCATTAAAAGTAGCCATGAAATAATGTATTAATATTTCTGGTGTAAAAATCTCTGATTGAAATATAGAAAGGACGGCTTTCCAATTTTATAAAGCCTTTATTCTTTTGCTTAATTCTTTAGTGTCTATATCCAATTCTTAAAGAGTTTTTGGTAATTATTGTTGATAGTTCATAATTTCCTATAATTAAATATATTATGCCTCTTTATTTTAATTAAAATTATAATGCAGAATTATTGTATATTATATTACAAAAGAATTAATTTCATTAGTCATTATTCAAAATCATCATCAGCATTTGGATCAATTATTCGAGCATTTTCATTATTAATTATATGATTAATTAATGATTATCCATTTTAAAGCTTTTAGAAGTATTAATTTCTAAATTCTGAAAAATGATAAAGTAAAATCTCTTCATAAAGCATATCTAAAAATAATTGATAAAATTATTTTACCTTTTAATTGTTCTTTAGTCAATTCATATTTCTCAAATTCGAATTCTAAGGGATTAACTGGTAGAGATATTGGCTTTAATAAAATATGGATCACTTATTTACTTCGTCTTCTTCACTGTGTAAAATTTAAAGATAAGAATGTTTTAATGCTTAAGAGGCTGTTAAACGATCACGATGATCAAATTTTAAAAGGCCTTTTAGTAAATCCAGAACTACATAGGAATAAACCATTTGTACGATCTTAATTTATGTGTCCAAAAATTTAATTTAATCCTATCCCATTTTAATGCCCATATTCTTAAATGATTTTTCTTAAATTTTATTACACTTTTTAATCTGGAAATGATTGTATATATTATTCATTTGGTGTTCCTAATAATTCAAAAATCACTTTAATCTAATGTTTAGTAGAATCTCCTCTTAAAAATGGTCTTCTTAAAATCATTTCAGCTAATATACAACCAACTGACCATATATCAACTGATATTTAAAATATATATGATTACCTGCTGAATTATAATTCTGATATCCAATTAATAATTCGGGAGCTCTATACCATCTAGTTTCAACATAATAAGTCATCATTATATTATTTTAAATATTTTCTGCTATTGCTCTACCTAAACCAAAGTCACATATCTTCACATCACAACTTCTATTTAATAATAAATTTCTTGGTTTCTAAAATAAATATTATTCTCACTAAATCTCTATGTAAAATGCCAGCTGAATGTAAGTATTTTAAACCTCTCAATACTTAATAAATAAATAGACGCATATGATCATCATTTAAAACAGAATCACTTTTTATAACTTATGATAAATCTGCTTCTAATAAATCCATCACCATATAAACATCTTCAAATTCTTCACGACTTGGAGGTAATAAGACTTATTTTAAATCTACGACCTTTTTTTTAGAAATTTCTCTTTTACATTATCATGTCTTATTAATCTTAGAATTTTTAATTCCCTTAAGGTTCTCTTAGCAAATAAACGATGGTTGAATGTTCTTTCTATTTTTTTTATTGCTACAGGCTTATTTGTTAATTTGTCTATTGCTTGTATTACACATCCATAAGCACCTTAACCAACTGATTTTATAAAATAAATGATCACTTATATCTATTGGCATATATCTTTAATCTAAATAAAATGTATGCCCTTGTAAAACATGTTTAACACTTTCAAACTATTTTTTGTAAGGCTTGTATAAATCTATGATCTTTTAGGGTACATTTGATTCTATAATCATATTAATAATTTCAATATTTATAATTAGTCAGATTGATCCATTTATTATAAAGTTATAAATCATAAAAAACTAAATAAAATAATCATCATCTTCACTATTACTAAATTATGCATCTAAACTCTCAATAATTTTAATAAGAATCTTAAAAACTTCGACTTTTTTTTTTTAATTTTTATTTCTCTAATTTATAATATTAGAACATACTTTATAATTAATGAAAATTAATCTGTTTCATCCTTATACTTTAAATTTTCTTATTCAAACTTTTCGATAGTCCTTCAATCATTTGAAATAATTGAAGAGTAAAATTTATTGGAATTTTTCTTTATATAATTTCGCTTGTTAAACTCTTTATATATCTATATATTACATTTTTTTTATTAAATTAATCAGCTATTATTATTATTTTTGAATAATTTAAAATATTAATAATCAAAGGAGCTTGTTTTCTGCCTCCAAATATGGTTCTAATATTATTTTATTTAAAATCTCTAAATAACTAAATTAATAAATTTAAACAACAAAAAAGAGCATGATTTCTTTTAAATAATTTATCTATATTTAAAATATTCAAAAAGCGAATGAAAAGAAAGCAAGCCCTCTTAAAATTTATATAATTTACCTTATAATTATATAGATATTAAATTATATAACATTTTCCTAAAATGCGAGGTTGTTTTTTCCAAATATTTTTAATCTTTAAAAAATTTTAAATACAAGTTTGTTGATTAAAACAAAAATTTTTTACTAGTGTTCTTATTTCATAATTGAAAATCAGAATAAATGAAAAAGAACTTTCATATATTATTAAATTAAATTATATATTAATGGTTTTAATTTTGTAAAAAAAGCTTCTAGCTCATATTAGATTTAAGAAATTATTAGCACTGTCAATTCTAATATAAAACTATGCTTAATTTTAGAAGTATTTGAAATAATTTATTATAGCATTTAGGCAGTCTTTAATTAGAATTTATAAATTAATGAATTTTAATTTAATTTTGGATAAATGTGATTGTAAAATATTTGGCATCTTTGGAATATATTTTATAAAGTAATAGAAAATTGTATAAATTTTGCAAATAGTATCATATGAGCATGATAAAAATAATGATTAATAAAATATACTATTCTAAAAAGATTGTTTATAATTTTGTCCATCTACACTGTCTAAGTTGATTTGGCTGACATATTTATATATGAAATGAATGGTAAATATATGGGGAACTTAGATGTAGTATGTAATTTATGAAATTCTAAAATCTAAGAAAGTATTAATTTGATGAACATCTCTTTAAATACAGTAATTAGATGCAGAATTATATTCAGTTTTTGATAAGGATTTAAAATAAAAAGTGAAAATGGTATTTTAAAAAATATGATTTTGAACTTTCGCAATGGGAAAAAATGTCAATTTCATAAGATTTATATATATGAGATGTAATTAATACACTTCAACTCTGATTGGATTTTGCATAGAAATCATATTGATTCACAAGTTTTCCTTTGATAAGAATTTTCATGGTGAGTTTATGGTTTCTTGAATTTGAAATTGGCTTGAATCCGACTTACTTAGGTGGTCTATGTCTTAAAGTATACAGTATTGTTTTGGCTGTAGAGTAATTTAAACTACAAATAACAGCTGCCTAATGTAAGGGATATGGATAAATAAATACATCTTTGATTCTAAGTTTTTTATCAAGCACGAGAGAAATTAACTAATTCTTTCTATCAGGGGAAATATGACTATATTTTCTTTTTGATTTTTGAATAGAAGGCTAAATGCCTTTTTATTATTAACGAGTTTTGACTCTGTAAGTATGGAGTGAAGATTAAGATGCTTCATCGAAATTCATTACGATTCTTGAAATTAGAAGTGTTAAAAAAAGATTTTTTTAAATAATTTTCGAAAAGAATAAATTAAGTTATCAACACAGATATGAAAAATAAAGTCTTGAGTAAAGAAATATATGATATTTTATGTTTTAAAGTTTAGAACATATAGCAAAACAAATAATAATAATCTTGCAGACATAAAAAAAACTGAATCAATTAAATGAAATTGTAAATTATTATTAATATAAATTAAATCACAATTTAGGGTGTTGATTCTTCAACATCTCCACAACTTCAACAACTTCTTTACAAATACGCTGAATTGATTTTAAATCTGCATTTTGATGAATCGGTAGATAAAGAATCTGATATCAACTGAATCAATTTACATTTTTAAAATATGATAAAGTACTGTTTGGATATTAATAGGAACTTCCAATAGGACTTTCGACAATATCTAATTAGGTGACTCCCATATAGGCATCAATTCCTCTTGAATTTAAAATCTTGTATGTAGTTTCTGGATCTGGAACAACAACAGGGTAAAGCCTGAGGAAAATATAACTTTAAATTTTTTAACCAAAATTTTCTATCTTCCACCGCATGACCTGGTACAAGTAAACCACCTTTCTTTAAAATACTTTGTCCAGCCAATTAACGAGATATTGATATATTGAATTAATCAACATCAAATGTTTTCATTCTTAAAGCTAACATTACCAACATAGGATCAGGAACTCTAAATCTATAAGTCTATAGTATATCTTATGGGTTTTTTTAAAATCCTCTAATACTATTAACTACAAACTCTTTGTAATCCCAATTAGGAAATAAATTTATGAAAATCCATCTTGAACTTCTATTAATTGTTTTACTATTTAATAAAATCATAGGAATTAAATTCTTTAAGGTTCTTTTAAAATAACTAGTATAATTAAATTCATAATTAATACTTTCTTTATGACCATTTTGGATAAGTTTCTTAAATTGCTCTCATTTTTCTATAAAGAGCTTCATTATTTCTGATAACACTTATTGATCCTCCAAAAGCAGAACAAGTTTTTATAGAACCAAAACTAAAAGTGGAAAAATCCACATTAGGATTTACTAATGAAATATTACTTAATTATACATTTTGCATTAGGTGCACTAAAACTTTCTGCTTCATCTTCCATAATGAACAATCCTTTTGATTTTGCCCAATCAATAACTTCAGATGCATCAAACTTAGCTCCAAATACATATGAAATCATTATTCCTTTAGTCTGATAATATAATTCAAAAGTACTCTTTCAGAATAAAATTTTTTAAATTGATCAAGAGTACATCCCAATGTATGAGGATCTACTTCTATAGGTACTGGAATCAAACCATTTAATCTTAATACTTAAACCATATCAGGTATATTAATTCCGGTAATTATTACTTCAGAACCTGGGGGCCAATTCAAAGCCTTTTATTATAATAAATAACCCTTACTTACAGTACCAAATCTGTTGAAGCTCGTACACATAAGGTTACCAATATTTTTTGATTTTTCAATTCACCTAGCCAAATTTCTTCGATCTTTTAACAAGTTTAAATTAATGTTACTTATTGTATATATTTATCTTAATCAATTGGTCTTACATAAGACCATAAAGTATTGAAAAGATGTCTATATTACATATCAATATATAGTGCAGAATAAGGTACAATCTAATCCGCCTTAATCATATTATGTAAATTAATATTAAATTGTAATCAATGTTTGCTATTTATTCATTTTATATGATGATTTAATTCTCCAATACTTCATCTCTTAACTACATATTTTTTATACCATTTTAAACTATAAATATAAATCATTAAAGAATCTCTTCAATTTTTATCAAATTTAGAAGTATGAATTTAATATAAAAAGTAATCTATTTAGAATTTCAAATGTATGCATTTATATATATATATTTAATTAAGAAAATAATATATAAGCATTAAATTTAGATGTTCGATTAAATATTGTTATTATTATATCAAAAACACATCAATTGTACTGAATATAAGTAAATATATTACCTTATGAAACCCTATCAATTCATAATTTTCTCTGAAACATCTTCTGCAAGTATTCATACCATATTTTCTAATTAAACCTTATCTGGCACCACATACTCTACATTCTATAAAATCTCAATGTGAATTACCTCTTGAATCTTTTCCATAAGTTCTGGGGTGAGTTCTAAATAAATGGTTTGGCATGCTTTGTTTTATTTTATTTAAATATTTATTAAAATCATATTAAAAAAAATTACTATAAAATTAGAATTATATAATAGAATAGATGATTACTATTAACATAGAAACTCCCAATCATACTAGATATTAAGGATTTCTTCATAAAGTAGACATCACCGAAAATACAATTTTGTTACATTCTGTAATAAATTATGGAAAAGCAAAAAGACCCATAAAATAAAATATTTCTGATAATAAGAAATAGAACTATTTTATACAATTTCCCTTAGAATATGTTAAAACTGATACTATCATTACTACTAATGATGGAAAATCATATAAAGCTAAACTACAAAAAATAGATACCTATACTAAATTTCCAATTTTCCAGAATATCTAATTAATTTCTAAATAATTGGAAGACAGTGAAAGGACAACTTTTGACTTCAAATCTCATAGATTAATTTCCATTAATAAAAAATAGTAGATCAAAATGAAATAATCAGTTCAAAATTAAAATAAATCTGTTGATCTTTAATAATCAAGTCCTTCTTGTAGAACTAATAATCATAGGTTATAAGCTAAATTTAAAGAATTAACAGAATAAATAGGTTATAGACCTAAACTTAAATTTAAAAATTGAGGATATGTTTAATTAATCTATATTTATTAACTCATTTCCATTTTGTTATGACTTCTAAAATTGTTTATAAAATATCTTCTGAAACTTTTGCAAATCTAACTGGATTACTAAGAATATCATTTCTAACTTCAAACAATGTTCCTACTATAGGTTTTGAAAATGTTAAACAAGCACTTAGAAAATATTAAAATAAATACCAATCAATTGAAAAGTTTAAACCTTTTTTTCCTGTATAAGGTTCATTGATTCTACAATCATATCCTTTATTTTTTAAAATCTTTTGATGTTCTTCTCCAAATTCATCAAAAATGCTTGTTAATATTCCTATTTCAACATCTCTTTTCTTTCCTTCATATTGAGGTGTAAATGAATGAATTGAATAAATAAATTATGGTTTTATTGTATGTATAGTTTATCTAACCTAAAAATGATAATTTGAATGATATTAAATTCTTATCCATTATTCTTCAAGTGATAAATCTGAAATTTATAGGTGTAATTACTTTTATTCAATTCTATTTACATATTATCTCCTGTTTCTCTGAAAAGTGATTCTGATTGAATTTACCTATTTACATCACAATAAAGTCGACTAAATATTATAGGATTCTTATACCTATATTTACTATGTACAAGAGTTGATTGAGTTTGATTGGCCAAATATTTTGCTAAATTCAATGCTCTAATAAATTTATAAAATTTGATTACCCTATATCTATAGCCCAATGTGTATTTGCAAAATTTCTTAAATCATCTTCAGACCATACAAAACCTTATGGTAATCTTTATAAATGTAATAATTTACACATTTGTTGCATGATCACAAGTAAATATCAATTTATCATTGTTCCCAAATTTCTCAACTTATGAGTTTTCATATTAATTATAATTTTTCATTTATTTTATGAAAAATATAATATTTAAACTAAATCTAATTGTAATTTATTATTGAATTAACAATAACTAAAACTTTTTATCAAATTTAATGTCGCTCACAAAAGTACCTATAAATGACAATGATTATAAATAACCAGGGTCTTAGACACTATAAAATAATGCTCCTTAATTTCAAAAAAGAGAATATAAAATGATATCAAAAGAGAAAAAGACATAGTTGATTCGAACTGTTCTTCTCTAGAAATGCAAAATTAAAAGAGTACTCTATTTTATTATATTCTCTTTAGATTGCTAAGGATCTCAACATTAATTATGCTACAGCCAAAACAATCCTCCACAATTACAGAAAAAAAAATATTTAATTTGATCAAAAAGACCATCTTAAATAAGCTACTTATACCAATACCAAAAAATTCTCCAAATTGAATCTCAAAATAATCCTCAATGACAGAATTTTGAAATAATAAGAATACGTATTACCAACATATTGAAAAAAAATATATTCATTCAGTATTTCTAAATTTTTACTATGACTTCTGTTTTATTCAATAATCACGGATGCTGAGGTTCATCAAAAATCATATTCATTCGATATTATTTTATAAAAAAGAGAGTTCAGTAAATGCTTAATTAAAAACATATTATTTTATAACCATTATAATACTTTATATAATTTTATTTATAATGCATAGCGATTTATTTAATCAATTCAAAGGCTTTTGTATCAAATTTAATTAATTTTAGGTGCTGAAGCATATTAAATTTAAAATATGCATAATTTATCACAAATACACAATACAGTGTACTAACATCTTATTTTTAATAGTTCTGATTGATATATTTTAAAACTAAGTTTGATACGTTAAATGGGAAGTTAAGACATAATAATTAAATTAAATTATTTTTATATTAACTTGTACTTCAAAAATGCAATAACATTAGTTAATAATTTAGTTTATATAAATATTATATAATACACAATAATAAATTAATTAGTGAATAGGCACAATTTTAACAATTCAGGATTAAGTCATTTCTTTAAGAAAATCAGATTCACAGCTATCATGCATATCAGAATCAGATTTCGAAATCTCAGTTTATTTTTAAGTTAGAAAATATTTTTAATCAAAACTTACTATTAAAGGAGTTTATTATTTCATACAGAGTTCTTAACTGGATCTATTTGATGAATAAAATTTCTCACTACTAGTTGAAGCACTTAATTCTGAATGCTAGGTTTCTATTTGTTTTTGATAGTCTTTAATTGTTATACATTAATTGAGTAAATTTTTGATTACATCTTAATGATGAGAAGTCCATTCTTCAATAATAATAAGTGTTATTTTAGATGATAGAATTTCCTTTTTGTATTTTTAAGTCATCTATATTTCTTAATCAAATTAAGTAAGAATATTGTGAAAGGTATCATCATCAACTTCTGATAAAATTTCTTATCTATTACTTAGAATATCATTCTAGATGTTAAAAATAACAGATTATATTTAAGTTACTTTTTCATGTAAATTTTTGAATGTTTTATCTAATTCTAATTCATGATTATTTAATAATGTCATTAACTCTTTCTTTTTTTATTCTAATAAAGTCTATATATATTTAAATTGATGTTCAATTCTGCATTTCTATTAAGCATAGTGTTTCTTGATTGTTTGTAATTTTGAATTCAAACTCTTAATACTATTTTAATCTTCTTGAGATATATAACTACAAATATTTAAAAACTCTTCAAGAATTTCATCTTTATTTAGAGATGAACATAAGCTTTCTTGTAAACTCTAATGCATCTGCCATTATTTTGACATAATAAAAAAAATTATTATATATATTAACTGTATATTGTAATACTTTCTTGATTGTTAATTTCACTCATCATCTGAATCAGTTTAATTATTAGAATTATTATTACCCTCTTCTGTATCATTATCATGATCAGATTAATGTTCAATAACCATTTCATAATTCTGATTATTATAACCTATATTAAGAATAATTATTTAAAATACCAGGTATTTTATTATTGTTGGATAATGTATTAAATGGAGCTAATTTTTCATTATCTAATTCAATGTCCATATTTAAAGGTGCCATCTTACAATTAAAAGTTAAATGAATATAATCTCCCATTACTTTGCTGATTGTTGCAGTAATCCATTAGTTTTAATCACTAAACATTAAATATATCAAAATATTACTAATAATCTATCTTTTCGTCAACCTTCACATTTTTTTCAGTCAAATCATCATCTGTATCAAAATCGTCATTTTATTTAAATGGTTCTTTTGTTAAATTAAGATATTATTGTTTTTTCCAGCTCAATAATTTTGCATATCCTTAAGAATTACTAGGTAAATAAATATTATGTAATCTATGTTAACATTTTTAAGGAATTTAATTATTAGCTATTAATTTATCATTAGGCAATGGTTGAGAATTATTTTTTTCTATAATCCATTACCAGCATCGTTAATTTTTGACCATCCATTGATGAACTAAATTATTTCTGAAAACCATCTATAAATATTATAAAATATTCTTACTCTTAAAATATATTGTTAACAAACATCAGTTTCAAAGAAGTATTAAACTTATTTTTACATGGCCTCCAATAGTTTAGTCATACCTAAATTAATCTAAAATTTAAAGTAATTAAAATACTCTTGTAACTTAAAGTTGATCTTTTAATTAAAACAATCTTTTTAAAACAACTAAATATTTTCGATATTCTTTATACTCTTTGTCATTGATTTACTTAATAATAGAGATTATAACTGAGTCACTTTATTTTTAATTGTCCATTGAAAAAACACATAGAATGTCTGAAATCATTCTGATTGCTAATTTACAATCTCCTTCTTCCAATAGAATTTATATAAATTAGTTGTCAAATTGAAGAAGAATTTGCTCTTCAGCAGAAAGCATTTACTTATATTCTCCTTTTATTAAATAAGCAATTACTCTCCATAAATACACTCTACTAGTTGATGGTCCAGAATTCATAGATTTTTCAAATTTCTTTTCTAATAATTCATCATAATAACTTGAAGCGACATCAACATTTTGATAATTTTATTATCCTAAATAGTTAATTGGTTCATCATTGAATTTAATTACTTTTATATCGTCCATTCTTCTTATAATTTCTCTTAAATTGAGTTAGTTTTTATTAGGATTTACCTATAATACATCTATTGTAAGATCTAATAATTTGCCAACTAATTTTTTTTAAATTAAATATTAAGCATTTGACTAATGCAATTTTGCAAATTTATAAAATAGATCATAAAATTCAACTGAATTTTTTAGACTCTTTTTTAATTCTGGAATCATAAGTATCCATGCATTTATTAAAGAGGCTACTAATGATTTTGGTTTATCATCAACCATTTCAAACAAGTCTTAATATCCTTCTTGTTTTTAAACAGTATCTATGGCTGTAATTAACATTTATATTACAAATTTTCTAACCATCTTTTTTGAACAATCAAATTAAAATTCTCTAATATAGTTTGGTTAATTGAAACATTTTAATAACCATTAAGAAGTATCAATTGACTTTCTTAATAATTCTTATATATCTAAAATATTATTTGAAACAAATGTTTTATCATTTTCTCTAACTGCACAAGTTAAATAAAAGAAAACCAATGTTTTAATAATTTAATCCTATACTTATTATTATTATAATTAGAATTTAATTACATTCTACATAAAAGTAAAATATTCTGGACTAAAAATGAAACGTTGAATTTGGAATTTTCTATTTTCATCTTTAATTTCATCTAAAAATGATATTGTTTTTTAATCTAATTCAACATCTATTTATTAAGTTTAATCAGCAACATTAAGTGGATTAATTCTTTCATAAAAGAGCATATAAGCGCTTTTAGATTTATCTTTTAATTATGATGGATATTTATTCTTCAACATTTTATCTGATCCTCCAAAAGCATCATTTTTAAGATCTTTAATATCAGCAGGAGTTACAACAATATCATTGAATTCATACCATTTATTTAAATCATTCTTATCTTAAATAAATGAATAATAATGTCCACTATCAGCAGAACCCATATGAATTACAACTCCAGTTAATCTATATTAATAATATTCTTAAGGATTATCTTAACCATTAGAATTAGTATTTCTATTTTCAGATTATCTTAATCCTTATTAAGAATATGGAAGTAAATCTAATTCAAATGGAAATTCTATTCTATCATTAATTTTAGCTTTTGCCATTAAATCAAAATCAAAGTTAAATCTTTTCAATACAAGAATAAGATGATCTGGTAATTTCTTAATACACATTCTCTTTAAAGCACTAACCTTTTTATTACATTATTCACAATTATAAGCATTTTCACCTTCAAGTAAATCTCCATGAACTAGACTTTACAAACATTCTTCTAAATTCTTTTTATTTGCTACAGGTAAAGATATAGCAAAAAATGGTTCTTCTCTTTCTGAATAATGTGGACAAGTCTTTCCTATAATTTCATTTGACATTACTCCACCAAAAAAACGTTTAACTAAATCTTCATCCGAAGTTGATTTTATATTTAATTCAATTCTGTCCATCAATAAATTACAAAATTCATCTACATCCATTTATTCAAATATATTTGTCGGATTTCCATCTAAATCTTTGAAAGCATGACAAAACTTTTTTGGATTATGATATTATTTTTAAGAATGTTTTAAAGCCAAAAATAAACATTTTAATTAATGCAATAAATTCTCTTCTTATATACAAGTATTTTTATCTTCTACTCTCAATAATCTTTCTCTAAATGCTGGTACCATATATAATTATTATAATAAAGAATTCATATAACAAATGCATGCTAAATTATATAAACCAACATATCCTGTCGATGATTTCTCATGGAATTTGCTCTAAATATTCCAATCATTTAAATTCTTTGTTCTCCAAGTATTTGTTGAATGCAATGGTGAAACAGTCATTAAAAATCTATTCATATTTTATTAATTTTTCAAAAGAGTAAATAAACAATTAAATCCAGCTGTTCTTGATTATTATGATTTACATTTGCATCTTGTTTCTCCTTCATTTTCTAACAAATAACTTAAAATCTATTCAAATAATTAATTGTTATTTGATAAAAGAGGAAGCTTATCTATTATTACATTAAGCAGTTTAAGTAATCCTATCAAAATTTAATCTTAATCTTTAACTGTATTCTCATTTAATGGTAACTATTATAATTTCTATTTGATATACGATAATAAATAATCACTATCAAAGTTTTCTATATTTAAATTATTTTCTTGTTATAAAATATTACAACAAAATTCAAAAAAGTGCTCACATTTTTATTTTTTATTTTAAATTACATTCTTTAAAACATCATCAAGTATTATTTTTATTAATAATTTACTTTCTTATGTATTCTTCAAATTTAACAATTAAGCTGCATATTCTTTTTTAAGTTCTTAATTTTCATGTTCTACAAAATAATTGTAAAGCTGATGTTGCAATTCATGATTTTACTTGATATATTATTTACAACCAGACTCATCTAAATAATTAAAACATTTTCTAAGAAGACGTGTTTCTATTTCATTCATTTCTTTTTATTAAGGAGTTTTTTTTTAACCTATTTCTAATTTTTTTTTAGTTTTTATGTAATGACAAAGTTCTTGTATTATTTCTAAGATTTTCTACTTAATTTAATCAATTATTTAAGGTTCTTTTATCTTTATATTATAATGACTTAGAATTTCTAAATATGTTAAACAAGCTTTAATCTCAAGTGGTCTCTGTTAAAATTGTAAATTTTAACCTAAAAATTTTTAAGTTACCAAATCTACTCCGTCAGAATTATTAAATTATTCACACCATTATCCATTTTCTAATAATGCTTATATGATTTATAGTACATAAAACATATCAAAGAAAGAGTGATCTAAGTATTTTTTCCAATCTTTACAATTTTCAACTTACTTTTTTATTTAAATATTAGTAGGCAATCTATTAATCAAGTCCCAAACTTAAGTTAAAAATTCAGTACTTTCTTATTTATCAAGTAATTTAAATAGTATTTCAAAAGTACGTTATTCTTGAGAAAGGTAATTTTTAGGATGATTTTTATTATTAATTTTTACCCTTACTGTGGCCATTTAATAGATTACCTAATTAACATAAGTATCAACAATGTCATATTATTATTCAATTGGTTTATTTTCTATAGTGATGTCTAATTATTAATATGCTACTTATAATTCCTCAGCTAATTTTTATTTCCATTAATTAACAGTTGTTGTATCACCTTCTTTAAACTCTTTAATAGAGATTGGACTATTAGCACTTATGATTTAAGCCTTGAATTAAGTATAATTAATAGGTTTAGCTGATTTTTTTGAAAGAGGTCCACTTTAAAAGTAATTGAATAAAGAGAGTAATAAATTAATTGATCTGGTTGTTAAACTAGGACATTATTATTAAATAAGTTCTAAACATTTATCCATCATTTCTTAATATATTTTATCACATTTAGCATCGAGAGTAGAATTAAGTGAAGTATATAGATTAATAATGAAATTGGCTATTTATTCAAGGAGGGTAAGATCCTTTACTTTAGCAAAAATTTACCAAATAGCATTTTTACCTTCAAAATTATGATCATTCACAAGGAAACGGAGAGTATTACTATAATACTTTAAATTTTGTCTAGTTTGATTGTAGGATTTGAAAAACACTTAAAATAATTCAAAGTCTTCGATTGTGTAACTAAATTATTGATTAAACACTTTTACTTTTCATAATCATTCCTTTCAGGATTGCATAAGATTTAGGTGAAAAACTTAGGTTCACCTTCTTTATCAAAATAAATTTAATTAATTTTAAATGTAGCCAAATCTAGATAATGATTGCTAATAAGAATTTTATTTAATTCCTTTTTCTATATACTTCCTTTTGTTTTAGCAGCTAAAGCATCCCATAATCTGACACTTTGATCATAATTAATTTTAAGTTCAGTTTATTAAAGTAAATAATTAAGCATTTATAATCTAAAAAAGACATTTTGACTAAATTTTTAAACTCCATTAATAATAATATCTTATGGAGGTTCATTTTTAAAATACAATCTCACTTTTTCCATATAAACTTCAATATCTTTTACAAATAATTCTATTATATTATATTTTTCATCAGTTGATTAAATCAATTCTTTTTTACTTTTATCATCCTTAAATTATTTATCAAGAAAGTAATGTACAAAACTAATAGCTTAATAAACAGATTTATGATTGCCAATCAATTCAAAACATTTTCCAAAATAATAAGAGATAAATTATTTTGTTTATGGTATTTAAGAAATAATCATACGAGCAGCTTGAAAACATTACTCTTAAATATGACTACCTACTAATTAATCTTCTTTATCTTATAATAATTCCCATAATTAATTAAATGTCATAAATCGTTTCTCTGGTTTTAATTATAATTATTATTCATGAAACTTTTAAGATAAAGCTGCTTCTGTAAATGTTCTAATCATTCCCACAATATTTTCATTATACTTAGGATATGGAATTTAAGATATATGATTATAAAGTTTTTCAATTCCTTAAAATTATAGAACTGGAGAAATTGCTTTAAAAAATTCATATAATGCAAGTTGAGTAGTCTCATGTTTATCATGATTATTTAACCAAATTTTATCCACATAATCATTTTAAAATGCTAAATTTCTACATAAAAAAATTGCCACATCACTAGTTCTCTTTATAAGTTCTGGATGAACTGAATCTCCTAAAACAGTATAATCTAATATCTTATTTTAAGTTATCCATCTTATAAGTTCTTCTTTACTAATTGAAGTTTTCATTTTTATTTAACTTCCAGTTTCAAATTTAAATTTTTCAGTAAAATCTTTTATTTCACATAACCCTTTAACTCTTTTTTCAAGAAAAGTAGATTTTAAAAATTTCAGTGCTAATTATAATTGAATTTCATCAACTACTTTATTTAATTAATCTTATGTAAATCCTTTTTAAAAATAATAATGCATTTCTTATACAATTTCTTTAATTAAATCAATATCTGTATCTTTAATATCTTAAATTGTTAAATTAGATACTCTATATTAAAACCATTCTAATGTTTTCTTAGCCATATTGCCTTATTCTTATAATGGAAAGTATGAAGACAAATATTGTAATGTTAAAACAATTCTTGACATTGCTTTAATAGGAATTTAATTGTATTCTCCTCCATCATAAGGTTTTAACAAATTATCCCAACTCTAAAGACCTTAAATGGATTTAAAATAAGACATAAGCTTCAAATAAAATGGCCATGTTTTTTTAATACATTTAATTACATCCCCAGCACCTTAATAGAGTCTCCAATCATCAATATTTGGATTTGTTACAAATCCTTAATATACAGGTACTGTAAAAATCTTATCTATTTATTATTACAAATGTTCATAATTTAACTAATATATTTATAACTAAAATAAATACATAAAAAAAGGAATTCTCTTATTTAAGTAGTCTCCAAATTGAACCAAATAACATACAGAATGCTTCACAAACTTCTTAAAGACAACTTGCTATGGCTATACGTTCCTCAATTATAAATAGTTCATTATTATTTTGATATCTCACATACTATTTTCAAAGATTGATATACATCTGCAAAATATTTAGGAAATTAGTCAAAGTACCACTTTATAAAGTTAAAGTATGTTTTAAAGTATTCTAGTGCAAATGGAATTTCCTTTGGCTACAATTCACTTGAAAGTACCATGTCCAACCATATGAATTATCTTACTCGAATACATTAAGTAATCTCTATTGGTGTCATTCCAGAAAAATTAGTTTA
This sequence comes from Paramecium sonneborni, assembly GCA_905182985.1. Classification (NCBI taxonomy): domain Eukaryota; phylum Ciliophora; class Oligohymenophorea; order Peniculida; family Parameciidae; genus Paramecium; species Paramecium sonneborni. Next base: position 510,236 of record CAJJDN010000052.1, read on the forward strand.
CATTATTGTATTCAATTCTTTTGTATATTTCTCACAATCTTCTCTTTAGTATTTTATATAATCACGTGAAGTTTTTTATTGTCGATAGTCATCACCCGTGTAATCTTTATTTAAATGATTACTTACTTATAGATGATTTTCTTGCAAATTATACTCTATTCTAAGATAATTTAATTATCTAGACAATATTTAAATACATAAACATACTTCATTATCCTTTTTTGATAATCCATCATATGTGACTTCAATCTCCTTTTCTGTTTTCGCTAATATGTATGCTAACTTATATTGTTTGCTTCCTTAATGGTAAACATCAACGTAATTCCCAACGAATAACTGCTCACTTAATTCAGGCTTCTTTTTACTTTTCTTGATGTCCATATTTTATTTAAATTAATATTTATTAATACACAATAGGATACCACCATTTTATTCATCCAATTTATACATTATAAATATTCTCTTATATTTCTCATCGCACTTTCTCTTTTTACTAATTTACTCAACAACTTTTCATTACTATATATATATATTTTTATTTAATGTTATATTCTTCTCTTTTTTCATCCATTTCTAATCTTAAATTATTTTTATTATATATATCTTATAACCAATCATTAAGCTTTTATTATCAAAATTTGAATCACTAAATTTATGAATTTATTATGTTATAAAATCAAAAAATCTAATAATAAATTTTAATAATGAATAATGACTTCAGATTCATTCTCAATAAAATCAAAACCATCTAATAAAATACTTTAAGCTAAAATTGTCTAATTTAATTATCAACTTCATAAATTGAAGAAATTAATAAAACCATCCCCATTTTAAAACAAACCTTGACGATCTATAATAATCATCAAGATTCTTTATCATTAAATTTAGTTACTCTTATTCCTAATTTATTAGTAATTTAAAATGATTATCTTGTCATTTCCAATTGCACTATTGTCAAATTTAAATCTACTCAAGGCTATTGTATTTAACTTTCAAACGGTATAGGTAATCTCTTAATTTTCATTGCTAATATTGAGAATTATAAATTATGGAATTCAAAGTTAAAATAATTCTGTAAACTTTCCAATTTTTCATAGAAATTTTCTGTCTAAGAATAAACTATTGCTGGCTATTATATTATAAAACACAAAAAAACGAACAAATTTTATATTGCTAACATGTAACCCCTCTAAAATACTAATATGGAACTCTTAAATAGTGAAATTTAAACTTTAAGAAGTATCAAACATCCCTCCTTACTTGATTTAAAATGGTTATATTAGGATATACGATTTGTATACTTAATTTATGAGTATTTTAAATGTGAAAAACTTACAACTTTACTAAAATCAGGACTTAATTTAGATTAAACATAATTAGCATCTGTAAAGAATTGATTTATTTGTAGATCATACTATAATTATTATAGTTAACTAAATTTTTAAATAAGTAATAAATTTATCATGGCAATATCACTCTCGACAATATTCTAATTAATGTATAATCCTCTTATTTATCTATTTACCTCATTAATATGAAATTTTTACATAAAATTGATATAGATACTTTAAATTTATATAAATAAACTACTCAAACTTATTATTTAGCTCCTGAAATAATTGATGGAATATCAAATCCTTCTATAAATACTGATCTTTTTTAAATTGGAGTAGTATTATATTATTTAACTTTTTACATTAAATTAGATAGAAATTTTATAAAAAATGATTAAATAAAAATGGAACTCATTAATGAGTTAGAGGAATAATTTTTAAACGCATCAAAATTTCAATTTCAGTAAATGAATTTGAAATAAATATATAAAATGGCTTTTAGTGCGTCATAATTAGATTTATTGAAGAGGTTATTAGAAAAACAGGATCAAAGAATTAAATTAGAAGAGGCCATGAAACATTGTTGGTTTGTTAATATCAAATAAAAATTTAAACCAAAATATGAGAGGAAAAAATAGCATTTATCATCCTTAAATACAATTATTGAACTTTGTGAGTAGAGTGAATATACCAAATCATTTGTCAACATCTAGTAAAAATTTGATGATGATTAAGGTAATTAGTATTATTTTATTATTTTAAAGTTCTTGATGAATATAATGTGATATAAGAATTTATGTAGCAATTAGAAAAAAATAATTCCTAAAAGCCACCCTCTAGAGAAAATCATGAAAAATTAAAATATTTTGAATTTTCCAAGACTTCTTATGACTAAGATAAATCTAATTCTCAAAATCAGTATAAATTTTCAAAGAGTGTTATATGATAAATAAATGTTTATCTATTTTTAATAAATTCAATATTTTATTGATTATAATTGTATTTATTTGATCAAATGGGAGAATGTATAAATAAAATTATGACTTATTAAATCATTTTGAAATCTGTTGTATGGAACACTGAAAAATATAAGATTTATTAGAAATGTATTTTTTCTTTTATTTGCTAAAATAATACAGTTGATTATTTTTTCAGTTTTTTCTTATCGATAATATAATATTCTAGATTGATATTCTCTTTTATTGGATAAAATTTGGAATATTTCAGAGAATAAAGAATATAAAACTAGCTTTTTGAGGTTGAAAATATTTTAATACAAAGTCATATAATTTTTAGATTTCAGTTGAGTAGTTTATAAGAATATATCTATAAATTATATATTATAGTTTATAAAATCAAAGGTATGAAATTATGAGGTTTAAAATAATAAAATATTTCCATAATTCCTAAATACTTAATGATAGTTAAAATAGCATTAATTTTAGAGTGATTAAGTAAGTATTTTAATTTTTCAGTTTTTATGTTGATTAGATATAATTCTCCTTTATATTTATAAGATTTAATAGAAAATACAATACATAAGAATAACATTAAAATTAAAGAGAGAAATAAAATAAAGTGTATAAAAAGAATGTTAAATTTTTATATAGACAGAGGTGGAACATTTACTGATATATATTATCAATACAACGGAGAATCATTAGTGCATAAATTATTAAGTCAATCTCATTATAAAGATGGAGTATTTTAAGGAATCAAAGAAATATATGAGAAATATTAAAGTAATGGCTAATAAGTGAAAGTGAATTAGATTGTAATAGGTACAACAATAATAACAAATGCAATATTGGAAAAGTAAGGTCATGATTGTGCATTATTAATAAGTGAGGGATTTAGAGATTTATTATAAATAGGTTAATAAAGCAGACCAAAAATATTTGATTTAACAATGAAGAAACCTTGTGTATTGTATAAGGAAGTGATTGAGATAAAAGAGAGAATAGATTATGAAGGTTAGATAATATAATAAATGGATATAGAATAAGCAAGAAAGGATTTAGTTTATTTAAAATAATAAGGTATAAATTCAATAGGAGTTGTATTATTGCATTCAGTAATAAATGATGTGCATGAGTAGTAAATAAAAAGTTTAGGTGAAGAATTAGGTTTTGGTTTTATATCAATATCAAGTGAGGTTAGTAAAGTAATAAAGATAGTTCCTCGTGGTTAGACAACAGTATTAAATGCTTATGTCAATCCGTTGATATAATTATATATAAAGGAATTAGAATAAGAGATAAAATAATTATTAAAAGATTAGAATCCATAAATATGGTTTATGTAATCAGATGGAGGGTTGACAGAAGCTTAAGATTTTATAGGAAGTAAAGCTGTATTGAGTGGTCCAGCAGGAGGAGTAGTAGCATTGATGTAATCAACAAAGATTTATAAATAATTAAATAAAAAAGGAGTAGTAGGATTAGATATGGGTGGTACTTCTACAGATGTTAGTGTTTATTATGAAAAAGAAAATATTAAAGAGGAAAGTATAATAGATGGAATTATAGTGAATACTCCTTGTTTTGATATAAAGACAGTAGCAGCAGGAGGAGGCAGTTTGTTGAAATTTGAAAATGGAATGTTTAAAGTAGGTCCAGAAAGTAGTGGTTCATGTCCTGGTCCTATTTGTTATGATAGAAATGGATTGTTAAGTTTGACTGATGCTAATTTATATTTAGGAAATATTGATGTAGATCATTTGCCTAAAATATTTGGGTTTAATAATAATTCAGAATTAAATTACGATAAAGTTAAAGTTTAATTTCAGAAATTGGGTTAAGAATTAAATATGAATCCTATTGAAATTGCAGAAAGTTTTATTAAAGTTGCTGATGAATAAATGTGTAGACCTATTAGATAAATCACTAATGGAAGAGGATAAAGTAGTTAAGATCATTTATTAGTCATTTATGGTGGAGCTGGAGCTTAACATTGTTGTTCTATTGCATAATCATTAATGATTGATTCTATTTTTATACATAAATATGCTAGTATCTTTTCAGCTTATGGATTAAGTTTAGCAAGATAATAAAAATATTAGAAAATACCACTTATTGATAAATTAAACAATTTTCATTCTATTTCTAATATTGTTTAATCATTTCATAATTTAACTTAAACAGATATTGAATAATTAATAGAACTTCATCTTAAATATGAAGGAAGTGATTTTCTAATCAAAATTTAATACAATTTAGATTTAAATGTAATTAAATAATAATTTGAAATATAACACTAATAACTTTTTGGATTTAAGTAAAATCGAGAAATATTAATAGAGTATTTATCTATTACTACTAAATACGGAGAATTAAAAGAAGAGTAAGATGAATTAATTGAAACATTTTAAATTATAGATGGTAATAATATGAAAGTCGATTAATTACAAAAAAATATTTAATATAAAGGACCTTTCTTAATTTATACGGGTAATACAACAATTAAAATAAGTGAAGGATGGAAGGCTGAATTAACTAAAAATGAAAATATTATTATTAGAAAAATAAATGATGAATAGAATTTAAATTAATAAAAATATACTAATAGTAGTTTAGAATTAAGTATTTTTGCTAATAAATTTATGTCAATAGCTGAAGAAATGGGATTATAATTATAGAATACAGCTGTAAGTATTAATATAAAAGAAAGATTAGATTTCTCTTGTGCTATTTTTGATAAAGATGGTAATTTAGTTGCAAATGCTCCTCATTTACCTGTACATTTAGGTAGTATGAGTGATGCAGTAAAATGTTAAATAAATAATTTTAATGATGGTGATATTATAATGAGTAATCATCCAGAAATGGGAGGATCACATTTACCTGATATAACTATTATAACACCTTATTTTAAAGATTAATAAAAGTTATTCTATGTAGCATCAAGAGGACATCATGCTGATATTGGAGGAATCAGTCCAGGAAGTATGCCAGCATTTAGTAAATACTTAAAAGATGAAGGTATTGCAGTTAAATCTTTCAAAATAGTAGAAAAAGGAATATTCTAAGAAGAAAAATTAATAGAGTTATTATAAGATAGTAGGGAAATAAAAGATAATGTGTAAGATTTAAAAGCATAGATTGCAGCAAATAATAAAGGTATATAGTTATTAGAATTATTGATCAATCAAGAAGGATATTCAAAAGTAGATTATAATATGAAAAGAATTTAACTTAATGGAGAAAATTGTGTTAGATAAATGTTATGTGATATTTCTATTAAAAATCATATGAAAGAAGTTGATACTATTGAATCTCAAGAATATATGGATGATGGATCTTAAATCTAGTTAAAATTAACTATAGATAGAAAAGAAAGATCAGTTATTTTTGACTTTACTGGAACTTCTTAATAAATATTAGGAAATACTAATTGTCCTGTCTCAGTAACTAAAAGTGCTATCATATACTGCTTGAGATGTTTAGTTGATATGGATATTCCTTTAAATTAAGGATGCTTGAATCCTACAAAAATAATAATACCAGAGAATTCATTGTTAAATCCTAATAATTTATGTGGAATAGTAGGTGGTAATGTATTAACTAGTCAAAGAATAACAGATCTTATTTTAAAATGTTTTTAGGCTAGTGCAGCATCATAAGGTTGTATGAATAATTTTTCATTTGGAGGTTTTAATTAAAGATCATATTATGAAACAATTGGTGGAGGTAGTGGAGCAGGAGATGGATTTAATGGTGAATCAGGAGTCTAAGTTCATATGACTAACACTAGAATAACAGATGTAGAAATAATAGAAAGAAAACATCCTGTTAGAATCTTATCTTTCACTCTTAGAAGAAATAGTCATGGTAAAGGTAAATATAATGGTGGAGATGGTATTATCAGATCATTTGTATTCTTAACAAAATTAAATGTTTCTTTATTAACAGAAAGAAGAGTGTTTTCTCCTTTTGGTTTAAAAGGTGGTTAAAATGGTTAAAAAGGAATAAATGTATATAAAACACAAGGTTAATCATTTTTATTGAGTGGGAAAGTTAATTTAGATGTTTTTCCAAATGATGAAATTTGGATATATACACCAGGAGGTGGAGGATATGGTGTTATGTGATTTAAATTTATATTTATTAATAACATCTTCAATCACTTAATGCTACAATTACAGGAACTTTAGGATCAAATCTCTCTCTTCCTTTCAAATCTTTTAATTCAATCACAAATATATATCCAACAGATATGCCTTGAGCTTTCTCTATTAATTCATTTGCTGCAACTGCTGTTCCACCAGTAGCTAATCATTCTATTATATATATTATTTACCTAATAAATCATCACAAATTAAAATTCTAGATCCTGCCTTAAATGCATCTGCTTAAATCTCTATTATATCACTACCATATTCCAATTTGTATTCCAAAGTTATCTTTTCTCCTGGCAATTTATTCTTCTTTCTAATTGGTATGAAACCTTTATTTAATTTCTATGATAATAAAATCCCAAATATAAATCCTCTTGATTCTATTCCAGCTATATAATCAAATTCAAAGTTAATCTTTCCTGCTAAATAATCTATCACTTTATTTAACACCTCTATATTTTTTAATAAGGGACATATATCTCTAAAATTTATACCTGGTTTAGGATAATTTGGTATGCATCGAACTGTTTTATCAACTAATTATTATATTTCTTAATCCATTTTTATTATTAATCAACTAAATAAATTTAAGAATAATATACTTACTATCATTATTATTTTATCATCAATATCTTTGTTTTATTTAAAATATATTATATCATGAAAATCAAATACATCTTTAAAAAAATCATTTAAAATCAATTATTTCTTTCATGTTATTATATTTGTTATATTAATATTCTTTATGCTTAGTGAAATTAATTGAAAAATTATATAATACATAATAAGGATGAACATTATAGGGATTTTTATGATATTAAAGTCTTGATTGCTTAATTGATCTGTTTTAATATATTATCTAGTTCAATATTTGAATTTCTTAGAGAGTTTCTATTATATAATTAGAAGTAGTTGGGTTAAATAGGTGGGAAAAAGATTATCAAATATATTCATGATTTTCAAAAAGTAAGTATAGGAAGTAAGTAAATATATATGGATGAAGAATATATTTCATTTAGAATTTATTATTTTAAATGAAGTAAATAGAATTAAATACGATAATAAAAATATAGACTTCAAAGGTAAATGTTTACAAAAGAGGATTATTATTTTTGGATATAAAATGATTAGAAAATTTCAATTACTAAATAAGTTGTAAAAAGGAATTTAATTATATATTATTAAGCAAGCAATTAGGATTTGAGTAGAGTCAATTATTAATCAAATTGAATTAATCATAATTAAATAAATAAATTATTTTATATATATTTTATTATCATTTAATTTCACATCTCTTAATATACTGTCTCTAATTTTGATAATCATTAATAATAAACTTAAGACATGATTAATTTAATTAACCATAATACCCTAATTATCCACTTTTAGTGGTTTATTTGTTTTATTCAATATCCAGATTGAATGCGGTATAACCTTCTGTTATGATGGGATTGTTCGTATTTTAAATAGATGAAACCATTGATTTTCCACAACTCAAATTAGAATTCACCTATTCATTAGTAAGACTGATAGCAACACTTACATTTTGACTGGAAGTTAATTTTTCATGTAAGATTAACTTATATTGAATTAATTTATTAGATTCCTTACATTCTATTTCTATCAAATCATTGCAACAATGTTTTATTATATCTTCTTAACTGAGATGTTAAAAAGGATTTAAAATACCAATAGTTCCATTAAATAAATTCTTCCATATCACTTTTAAATCAGGTTTTGTTAATTAATTTAATGGTAACTTTCTAAGTTTTAAAGCTTATGCATAATAATCACAATCCTCATTTAATATTTAATTAAATTAACCATCTATTAAAATCTGAGATTATAATTCTAAACTTATTAAAAAATCTTTTTTGGCAATCTGAATACTTAAAAAACAACTATCTTATAAATCATATATTTCTTTAATCTTCTCATTATTACATCTATATTTACTAACAAAATGACATTGTTAAATAATAGTTCTTTATCTTATGGAGATTAACCGATTTAATTTTATTTCTTTTTAATACAACGCATTATTATACCATAAGAATAAAGTCAATGATATTTTTTTAATCAGGTGAGTCTAATGAGGAATTTTAGGTATTTTAATGTGTACTTAATTATTTTAATTGTCATATTCAAAATCAGTAAGTAAAATATTTACAGAACTAAATCCATCCAAATTAAAATTCTGAATGATTTATTTATATTCATATATTGGAGGATCTTCAGATTCTACTATAATTTCAAAAGCTAAATTTTAAATTGATTATTCTGATTTATTTTTAATAATAAACTAATAAGTAAATAATTCACTAGGATCAAAATAAACAGCTTCTACTTCATTAATTAATGTTGAATCTCTATAAATTTAAGCTTAAACATTAGGAATATCCTCTGTTATTTTAATATTATGTAAATTAAAATAAGATAATTCTTATTATTAATTTTCTGATGATAAAAGAGCAGAAAATCCAAACTAATTTAATTGATGAAAGTATTCATAGTTCAAAAATTAAATTTTAATTCCAACTATTTTTAATGAACCTTCAGACTTAGGTCTTATAGTAAAACTAACAGGATGATTTTTAGTATTACTTGGTAAATTAATTCCTTTTGGATAAGTAACACAATCACTACCCTCAATTTATAACACTATTTTATCTAATTAAAAATCAAAGGAATAATCATTTGAAATATATAAAATTAACTCAATAATAGTATTGAGAGGATATTTCAAATCATTTTTAGATTCCTTATTTGCCCAAGGATTCACAATAAAAATATCTTAATCTTCAGTTTATGTTTTAGTTTATTTATTGATCAAACTATATTTTTCTTTTAAAGGTAAGATTTCAAGTCTTTCAATTTTAGGAATCATTAACAAATAAGTTTATTTTAATTCATGTTTAACAGATTCTTACTACAGAATTCCAAGCATAGTTTATAATTGTTATTATGTAAAATCAGCTTTAAACATTTACATTCTCTGTATCTAAGTATTATGTTAGAAATAAGGTCTAATAATATATAAATATAATACATTCCTTAAAAATTATGTTAGATCTCTTAAACAAAGTTATGTTAAAGTGATGCCCAAAATATATTACTCTATTAATCAGAAAAATAGGAATTAAGACAATACATTGTACTTGATAGTTTAGTAAGTTCCAAAGCCATTGATTTATTGATTGTAGCTAATTGAAAACTAGCTAAACGAATAAAATATGCTTATTTTCTTTTCATTTATAATTATCCGTATAATTCAGAAACAAAAAGATAAAATTTACATTTTTCAATAGGAGATTCAGGATCAAAGGTTTTAGTAAATAAATCAATTGTTTTATTTAGTCCTAATTTATCATTTGAAGCTTTTCTATACTACATCAATTTGAAGAAGCATTCAATTTCTAAATTTATGAATTTAGTTTTTTTAAGGAAAGTTAAAGATTCTCTAAAATGTTCTTCAATTTCTTCAGAAACTGATTTTGATGAAGCTAAATGTTATTAAATTATTCCACACCATAAATAATCATTATTTTTATTCAAAATATCTAAAGCTTATTTATAATATTCTATAGCATCTTAAGAGTCATTGACCATTAATGCAAGATCACCCATTATTTTCATTTATCTACCTTATTTTCTCTTTTTAAGTTTAGATTAATCATTAATCTTTTCTTCTTTCATATTAAATAAAACAATTTAGGATTGATCATTCCTTTAATTATTTAATAATCATACTTCAATCTTAATATTTCTGATGCAAAATATTCAATTATCTAACATAAATATAATTGTAATTAATCTTCTAAATAATAAATCATTTTATCATCACTTAAAGGAGGAATAATAATAAATGTTTGTTCTTATTCTATATTTTAAAATGAATTCACTCCACAATTAAATAAAAGAAATCTTATCATCTTATCATCATTGACTTTTTTTTTTTATTTATTTATTTCATCTATTGGAATCAACCCTTCCTATAAGTCAATTACAAAAAACATCAAAAAAGGTCTCCTATTTGCAATAATATTAATATTTACATATAAATCATCAACTCAGGCCAATCCAGTTAAAATTCCTAATCTACTACACTAATTGAAACATAATCACCATTCCAATCCTTTTTAGAAAATACTCCCATAGTATTTTTGTACAATTAATTTTAATAAAAATTACTAAAATAAATCTTTTAAGGCATTTATTGGAAAATTCTTATCATTCTGTCTAATTAATCCTGTTATGTATCTCCTAGCTTTTTGCATAACAATTTGATTGATTTCATATCCTCTAATGTACGTTCAAATGCATTCATTATTAAAAATAATATAAATTTTATTATTTATAATTAACAAACCAGAAAATTACAATTTATAATATATTCATCATATTCTACAAAAGTATATAATCTTAAATATAATTTCATTGATTTGGTAATTGTTACTGAATTAACTTTATTAAATTTTCTTAATGATTTTTATCTATTTTGTTTTTCTCAATAAATTGAGATGCTAATTTTTTAGCAGTATCATTTTCATTTACAATAATTCTCTCCTTTTTGTTATTATCAAGAATAACATCAATAAACATTAATGGTTACTTATGACCCATCTCTTATTCATAAATTTAGTCTTCTAATTATTGTCTCTTTTTGGAATTACAAGTTCCTTACTTAATAATAGCTTAACTCAATTATCTTTAAACTCTCCCTTTAATCATTCTTTCTATCGCTATATTACTATTTGCTGGTTTCATTTAAAGAACAGCAGGCTTTGTTTTAAAAGTGTTTGGAGTAAATTAATTTAAATTAATTTATGATTTATCACATTAATCATTTTATTTCTATGGTTTAGATTAGAGATATTTTGATTTTACTTGACCCTCATTTATTTAAGGGTTAAAAGTACATTACTCTTGATTAATTTTTTCTTATTCTTCAATTAGTCTTTATTTCTTTTTATTATAAATTTAATCATAATCATTTAAAGTAACATTTGCATTTTGAATTTCAGATGCTACTCTTTTTCGATGCTAAATTGCTAATATTTGTGTTTATTTATTAGTTTTGAAAGAAGTATTAACATCTTAATATAATTCAGTAGTTTTTTTATAAGCCAAATGATTCACATTTAGAATATTATATTTTTATAATAATAACTCTGGATTATAAACTCTTAAATTTCCATTAATAAATTATGTTATTCCATTGTTAAATTGAATAGGAAAGTTAATTTTGTATTGATTTTCATAATTTGGTATTTATTCTATTTCATTATGATAACCTTAAACACATAATAAAAAACATAATAAGTTTCTTGACAATATCAAATCGAAATCTGGAGGACATTACAAATGTTAAAATATATCTATTTATAATTATTTATTTTCTATTGGAACAAATCCCAAATTATCCAAGATATCACACAATTCATTAAAAGTAATTAAGCATAAATCACATTCTATTTAGAATTTAAATGAGCATTGTTAATTAAATTTTTAATTTTCTAAAGTATCACACCTTGCTAAAGTTAATACTTTATAGAATTCTCTGACAAAGTAATGAATTACAAGTTTTTCATTGTGGCTTCCTCTCAATGAACCTTAAAAATTTCTGCTATCTTTAGTTTATTTTTATTTTTTAGGCTAAAAAGCTTGATTATATAATCTATTCACAATATCATTTATTTTAGTTTAATCTATTTTATCTTTATCTGGTTTATCATTAACAATAAGTTGTTATGTCTATATTTAAAGACTTTACTTATTCTAACTAAGTCTTTCCCAAAAATTCTCTTTGTTTGATTTATTCTTATATTTTTATTATGGTGATTACTATGTCTAAAGAGGTTCAGTACATTCTTGAATAAAACTTTTTTTAGGTGACATATAACGTGGTTATGACATATCTTGAGATTTCATTTCTATACTTTTTTGACTGATTCTTGGCTTAAATGAACATTATTGCAATTGTAGTTATTCATAACTATTTCTTAATTAATTTTTTCTCTCTATTAATTCTTAATATTCTGAATTTAATTTATTATGTAAGTTCTATTTTTATGTTAAAATTCTTGGATTTAGTAAATGGTTTTGTTTTTATTAAGTTTCGTATATTAATTGATTTTATTAGGTTATAAGATAAAATTAATCTTCATTATTATTATCAGTAAGAAGTATGGACTTCTCAGTTAATGGTGTGATGGGACTATCACCTAATAATGATTTCATTTATTAACAGAAAAATATTATTAATAAATAATTTTTTAATTAAATAATTCAAATATAGACTCATTCAGTCGATTCTTTATTTGTGGTTTCATTTTCATTGTTTCTAAATATTGTAACCAAAATATCAGTTAACTATTCAATTCTAAGATCTAAAAATGGAATTATTTATATACTTTCAAAAAACTTATTATAACTTTTAAAGAAGGATTATTCTTTAAATTCAGTTTATGGATTTTTCTTTTTTAATCTAAAAATCTTGAAAATAATGAATTTGACTATAGCTTTTTTAAAAATGATAATAAATATCATGATAATTCCTACACTTAAAACAGAATATATCACCCAACTAAATCTCCAAAATAATCTTAGAAATAGATAAACACTAAATGGTAAAACAACAATTTAATAACATTTAATTTGATGACTAAATAGATCAATAGTAAATCTCTTATCAATCTAATAATTGTGTGTAATAGCATATTTATCCCAAAAATAAATGTAAATAGTAAATCCAAGACAAAATAGAACAGCCATAGGACATATGTAAATTAAACAAAGAGCAGTAGTCAATATAAAAAGCATATTAAATTATCTTCCTCTTTAAGCAATATATGCTGGAGTCATGATTTAATTGAGTTAACCTTAAAAGAACCTTTTTGGATTAAAATTCTTTAAAGCTTTTCTTTTTCTCAACCAAAACTTAGTGTGTCTAATATGAAATGTATGAAATATTTATTTAAATATTATTCTATGTAATGATAAAGTGACTAAATCATAACAAGCGACTATTTTATTTCTTCCTTCCCATATTTCAAATGTAGCTATATAAGGAAAGAATTAAATTAGAAAATATTGAATAATAACAAAAAAATGCATAATACTTTCTTCGACTTCAGTAAAAGTACTTCTTCTACTTTTAGCCATCTATCCTAAAATTGTTAAAGTTGTATAACTTGATAAAAAAGTCACCAAAACAGCTAAGAAATTAGCTAATATTTTTTCCCATATTGATAATTATCCAGTATTTTTTCTATCTGTTTAATGTGGATTGTTTTGATAAAAATAAATTAATTCAAAACTACCCATCAATAAAAAACTTGCAATAGCAGCTGTAAATATAGCCTTTAGTCTAAATTTTAATCTTTTAAATGTATCCATACCTAAATTTTCCCAAAAGATTCCATTAATTCTGAATCCCCTTTTCACTCCTATTTAATAATGCACTTATTCAACATATTTATTACTATAATCATATTATTATTTAGCTAATTGAGTATTTTAATTGAATAAACTCACTCTTGCTTATTATTCAGGTTATGATTGAATTTATAAATCATCTACAGAAACCGTTCTACTATCAGAATATAAAGATGTCAAATCAGACACTTAACTTTTTTATTGTTTTTTCAATTTATTTTACTCTTTCATTACTTCATATCTAATAAGCAACTAAGGATATATAAATAGTTTATACATTCTAATACCACTTTCTTCTATAATGTAAATATGCAGCATCTCGTTATTCTTTTGATTCAAATTTAATAATAACTTTGTTTGTATATGGGAGTCCATTCTTTAAATAAGATTTAATCTTTTATGTTTTAAACATAATATCTTTTAATTGTTATTTAAACATCTGATCAAGCATCTCTAAAGTGAATGATTTATATGTTTTAATTTATTTATCAGTATATGTAGTAATCATCCCTGTTTCCTTTAATTCTTTCATCTATTCTAAAGTAATCATAAAATCAAGTAAAGAATTCTCTCTATCAATATTCATCTCATTTATTTCATGAATATCATAAATATATACTAATTCTTAAATTGAATTTTTATTTTCAAACAAAACTGATTTTTTAGCAACTTAATCAAAAGTGTTCATTGCAATAGCCTTACAAATTGTTTAAGAAATCTCTTCAGCTGTCATCTTATATGGTAAATGTCTAACATAAACAGACTTTTTATTTTCTGTTACATGATTTACTGGTTCTATATCCCAATATTTAATTTATTTGTATCTAATAATTATCTCATATTCGAATGGTAATAGTATGTTCATTAAAAAGATAAAAAAAGCTGCTACTTAAATGTAAGTCTATTTAAATCCACTTCCACCATTCTTAATATCTTATTCAGCTGAACATTAAATCTATGATAAAAATGGATCTATTGCTACAAACATATATATTGTATTCAAATCACAAGCATCTTTGTACTCCTGTGATAATTGCTAATTGATGTTTGTTAAACATATTTCGACTCCATTTTACAAATCATTACAAGTTTCATTAACTTCTTTAATAAAGAAAATTCCATATACACAAAATAAAATGATAAAGAGAATCATTTAAAATTTGAGAAATGTAAAATATAGTGGTGCTGCAATACCATAATCTTTCACCAATAATTACCAAATGTTCACTGTAAGGAAATTTATTCGTTTTCGATTCAATGGTTTACTTTATAAATAATCATATAATAATCATACTTGCAACACGGACATTCCGTAGCTTATGTTTTATCTAGAAAATCTTAATCTGGTTAGATGTAATGACTTTATCTATGTAATTCGGCTTAATCATAACTACATGGATAAGCATAGTAATTATTTTCAGGCATTTTTATATTTTTAGCCCATTCTAAAGGATCTATTGAAGACAGTCTTTCTCTAAATTTTGTTGATGAAAATCGATGTTATATTGGAACTTAACCTTGTCTATCTTAATTAAAATCCAAAGTTGCTAATTAATTTGTATAAACTTATTAATCATCTTCAAAATTTTCAATGAGATTTTCATTATCAGAATTATTCATTATAATAATTATATTAATTTAATAATGGTAAAACTTTAAAACAAATAAAATAAGAAATCTAAAAAAACTTTACAACTCAAAAAACTCTCTGAATAAGTACCTTAATAGAAATATTAAAAATATTAATAAGAAGAACTATTGTTATTCGAAAATGATAATTAAAATTAAAGTGATTAATCTATCAAATAAGAGTAATCAAATCCTAAAAGAGAATAAGAATTAAATATTAATCATAATAATTAATCTGAACAAGATTCTGCTTAATGGATTGATGAATTTGATGAAAAAATATAAGTGGATTTAAGTAAATAAACTAAATTAAGAAAATTAATTAAAAATGGTTAAAATTTAGTTACAGGAAAAGAATATTAAAAAAAATTAAGAGAATTTTATAAAGATCAATAACAAAATAATGAATTTTTAAGTTGGGCATAATCTAAATAATAAATTAAATAAGAGAAAGAAAAATAAGAATAGAGCTAATTGAATAACAATTTAAAAGAATTATTATCATAAAATCTTTAAAATCAATTAACTAAAAGTAGTCTGCTTACTAATAAAATAATATAAATTGAATAAGCTGGAATTATAAAAGCAAAAATAAATACTGTTATATAATCAATTAGTTTTCATAAAAAATTACCAATATTTGCAGAAGGAGGTTTTGATAAATTAGTTAGAATATATCAATTTAATCCAAATAAATAAATTTAAGTAAAGAAAATAATGCAATATATTTTAGTTAATCAAATCTATAGGATTAGAGAAATTTCCTATCTGTAAATTGTCATTCATGAATGAAAACAACAATATAATAGTAGCATCTCCATTTAAAACATATTTAATTGAAGTGGACATCAATTCTTAAAAGTATAAAAGAATATAATCAACATTATTTGCAAAGCATTTTAATTAATCTGGAAAATATAATAGATAGATAGAATTTTCAATAAGTGAAGATGATAAATATATTGCTTTATTTAATGAATCTGGTTATATACATATTTTGAGTGGAGATAGTAAAATTCTACTTAATGAATTTAAATAGAATGAGGCATGTAAGGCAGTGACATTTGCTGACGAATTTTTAATATCTGCAGGTTAAGGTGGTAAAATATATTAATGGTCTTTATAAAAATAACAAATATATAATGTATTTCATAATCCAGGAGGATTTGAAGTGAATTGTTTAGATTATAAACTTGATCTATTAGCAGTTGGTAGTAGAACAGGTATTGTAAATGTTTTTAAATTTAATTCCGCCACAAAATAATTCAATAAAGATCCAATCAAAGAAATATAAAATTTAACTACAAGTGTAAATGAAGTTTAATTTAATAAATTTTGTGAAATATTATTTATAAGTTCAAAATGGAAGGATTCAGCAATAAAATTAGTACATGTAGATACATTTACAGTATTTGAAAATTGGCCAACAGCTACTACATGTCTGAAAGTATAGATATCAATTAAATTAGAAAATCTCAGCGATTGGAATAAGTAATGATTCTAGATTTTTGGTGATTGGAAATGAAGATGGAGAATTGAGAGCTTTTCGTTTGCTACATTATTGATATTATTGTATATTAAGAATAATTTATTGAATTAATTTAAAAATAAAAATGCTTGGGATAATTACATATACTAAATTATCATCTTTGATCTGTGGTTAAGAATTTGGCATACAATAGAGTATCTTTTTAAATTTCCATTGTAACCATTGAATAGATGATACCAATTAAGACTATAACAAAGAATACTCCAAACCAAATATAAATTTGATAAGTGGTGGAATCCATATTTTAGTAAGGAGAGTTAGTTGATGTCTAAAAAAGTTAAAAACAAAAAAATACAGTAACTTAATTTAACATTCTTGTTCTTGTTTCCATTAAAATTCTCTGGATTTTAGCTGAGTCTTTGGTTGTTGTTAATTGAGGATTTTTTTCTTCTTCAATTAAAATTAGACCAAATAATTCTTCATTTTCAAATGTATTTCTAAAATTTTTAGATAACTATATTATTATAATTAATAATACTTTTTTATGTGTGATTCTCATCATATCATAGATCATCTCTATTTCTGGTTCTTTCATAATTTTTTCTAATTTAGCAATAGATTTATTAATAATAGTTAACATATTAGGTTGATCAGCTTTAAAATAGTAAAAATAATACATTTTTTAAAAAGTGTGGATAGTTTATTCATAGCACAAACATCTTTTAAGAACCCAGTAATTTATTCTTCGTTATCTTATGTAATTTCAATCATTTCATTTGTATTGTATTTATATATTTTTTTATCTTTAGGTGCATAATCAAATGTAGTTCCAAAGAAGGTATCAACACATTTTTCTAAAGTGGAATCAACTTTATATGATTTATCTTTATTTGGTTCATAAAAATAAACTTCATTCTATATGTTAAATATGCTATTTTACATTTTTGCCTAAATAAAGTGTAATAGTCCATTATAAATAATTAATATCTAAATCATCTTCATTTTAATATATTTTGAATCCTAAATTATTTTTATTATAAAGTTTATAAGCTTTCTAAATAAGAGAATCATCTAAATTTTGGATGAATAAGATTACCTTGTTATCCAAAAAGGGATTCCATAAGTGATTTAGGATCTTTTTCTAAAACTTTAAAGCTTTATGAGAATCCCTCAGTTATTCTTTATTCTTTTGAATCTTATCCTGAATACAACTTTTGACTTTCAATAAGAATCAAATAGTTCATATTAGTAGGTGATAAGATATTACCTTTACCAAAAGATCTATATGATGATGAAATATATACTTTATCAACTATTCAAAGACTTTTTGTTAATCTGGTGAAATATGTTCGACTAATCCAACATTGTATTTAATCAATTAAGCTATTTACTTTTGATTAAGGCCTTCTAAGTCATTTATATTCTTATCATTGAATGGATATAAGTATGCATGTGATGCCAAAGCAGATACAACTACCAAAAATCAAAATATGAATACCACAAATGATGAATAGAAGAGTTTTCATTATTTTATTTAATAAAATTTATGAATGATTACTAATATTATTATTTATGAGCTTTTGATTTTGAATTATTAATTTGATATATATATATAAATTTTATCTGTTAACTCATATGAGTTACGATATATCCCAATAGTTCATCGAATTTAGAAAATAAATTATGAACAAAACATAAACAGCTCCAGTAACCAATAATAGCAAAATATAAACCATTTCAACACCATCAAAGAAATAAGAATTTTCAGTTGACATCCTTAAATAATCAATGTCCCAAAACGTCAAACGTCTTAAAGTGAAATCTGCTATTTCAAGTATGAAAATCATATATTTCTCTCAGATATTCCTTTAAGTCCACAAAAATAAAAACCTTAATCACCTGTTAAGAAACAACCATTTAAGAGTCCTAAAAGATTAAAGTAGAATGAACTAATCAAGAGTTCTAATAAATAGATATATAGTAGTAATTCAAAAAGTTAATAATCCTAATTGAATACTTTTTAATTACCGCAATCTTATAGACAATCAGATTATATTGATTAACAAAGCTAAATCAAATTATATTCATCTAAATATCAAAAAATCATGAATGAAGAACAAGGCCTTTATTATAGTCAATTATAGACTAAACTAGATTAATTATCATAAATCATAGGTAATCAAGATGATCGTCAACGGAACTTATTTGAAATAGATAATATGATCAATTAATCTAAACAGATTAATGCTAAATCTAGAGTACAAAAACATCTTGATTCTTTGCAATTTGAAAGTAAAGCCTTACAAAGTGATCTAAACACTATTAAAACTAAAATATCAAGATTTTCTGATTTTACTGATAATTGATATATAAGTTATATATAAAATCATTGAATTTAAGATAAACACCATTACAACAATTACATTGTTTCTGACCATCGATCTTCCTAATTACGACATCCCAATATTACTATTGTGAATGATCTATTATTTGTTTGGTAATAACTTGCCAAACAAGGACCAGCTACTGATGTATTACCTGTCTTTATCCCTCGAAAACCTTAATAGAGTAATTTATTTGTATTTTCCCACATTGCATCTCTTGTAAATCCTTTATAATATTTATTAACTATCATACCTTCTTCATCTTAAATAGTACAGAAATGGATTTTTGTATTTACAACCTTTTTAAAGAATTCATCTTTTAATAACTAATTACATAATTTTGCTACATCATAGGCTGAGGATAGATTATTTTTATTATTTAACCCATGTGGATTTGCATATGTAGTTTAAGTCATCTTTAAGTCTTTTGCTTTATTATTCATTTCCTACACAAAGTAATTTATTGGATTCTTTCCTTTAATTTTATCTTAATACATAGCATAAATTCCAAAATTTTCAGCAAATGCCATAGCTGCATCGTTACCTGATGGTAACATTAATCCATAAAATAAATCCTCAATAGACAATACATCTCCTTTAAGCAAATCAGCTGTTGTACCACCTACTTAACTTGCTTATAAACTAACTTCAGCATATGTATTATTAGTTTAAACATTCATTGTTTTGCACATATTTTAAACTACATAGAATGTCATTATTTTTGTAATTGAAGCAATCTCCCTTCTTTAATTCTCATTAAAGGAATAAAACACATCACCATTATTTGAATCAATTATAATCCAGGATTTAGCTGTCAATCTTGGAGTTAAAACTTTTTCATCATTCCCAATCAAAAATGCTGATTTTAGTTATTATAATCTCTGAGATTATTTCCCCTCCTCTGATTTAGCTTTCAATCTAATGTGATTCGAATTCATATTTTATAAAATATTTATACACAATAAGTTAAATATTTTTATCATTTTTGCCAAACTCTTCAATTTTACTATCTTAACCAATATTATTTTTTCATTTCCTAAAAAGCTATTTAGATAAATAAATTTAACATGAATTCTAATATTTTATTTATGTAACTTCAAATATACAAAATCAACAATCACTTTAATTATGAAATCAATAAGGAAAACAAAATTCTTTCTTATTTTATAAAAAATTGATAATTATTTACATAAATTCAGATTTTAATTTATATTTCTGAATAGATAATTCAATTCAACATAATATTAGATTTCTATAATTGTTTATTGTTTAAATAACTTAAAATGATATTTAAATTAGAAATTGAGAGATTAATTATAATGTAAACCTGAATTGAAATTAAAAAAAATAAATACTATTTATGGATTATTTTATTATTATTATTTTTAATTAAAATAATGTCAGAAAATAATATTAATTCAAATCATAATAATAATAATACACATCATCACCATCATAATTAAAGAAGATCCCCATCACCTTATAATCCTAGAAGATTTGATAAATTAGCAAGAGAAGAATGTTGGAATAATGTATTAGTTGATTTATATTGTTTAAAAGGCTGAAATAATGAAAGGAAGAAATCCAGATAGATGGAGATTGGATGCTGTTGGTAATCCAATATGCAAAGCTTTAAATGGTTGCAGAGGACCATTATGTTATTAATTTGATCATATAGTACCATATTCAAAAGGAGGAGAAAGTATTAGCAAAAATTGTTAATTATTGTAATCATTTGTCAACATATACAAATCAAATAAAGAAAATATATCAAAGGATGAGTTGAAGCAAGTTTCTCCTTAATTAAATTTCACTTCTGAGTAATTTGATGCTATCGAATATGCTATATATGGTTGAAATCAGAAGGAACTCTTTTTGATTATTTTGCTTTTTTTTTACATTTTTATTTAACTGTTTTGTTTGTAAAAATAATTGTCTATTTCTATAAATGCCTTGTTGTTTTAAAATTACGGTAAAATTTATTCATTTTCTTGTCTTACTACTATTGTTTTCCCATCCCGATTTTCTTTTAGTCTCATATCTATTCTATCGATGTTTTCTATCATGATATTTTCTGTTATATAATTAATTATATATTTTAACTTAGAACTGTCACTTGAACTATGTCTCCTCTTTCTGGATTGTGATCTTGATCTTCTACCTTTGTTTCTACTTCCATTCTCATCTACATTAGTTTTACTATCTTAATACATTTATTGTTATAATTATGATGATAATTACTATAATAAGAATTTTAATTCTTTTCTATTGATTTTTCTTATCTCTCATTTATTTTATTACTGTTAATTTCTATAGTGCTGATATTAATATCTTAATAACGTTTTTCTTGCATTAGTTAAAATATCATTTACTTCCACTTTATTATCTATCAGATCTATCTCTATCTAATCTATCTCTTTCTTTATCTAATCTTTCATTTTTCTCTCTTTCTATTTTCTCTTATCTCTCTTTTTCTAATCTCTCTTAATACTCTTATCTTTCCTATCTTTCTTATCTCTCTTATCTTTCCTATTTTTCAATCTTTTCTTAAATTTCTTTATCTATTTCTTATTATAGAATAAATTTCATTTATTTTTCAGTATCATATTAATATGAGGTATTATTAAAAAATTCTGATTTATTAGAGAAATAAGGAACTTTTTTGCCTTCTTCATTTACTAAGATAATTTCTGGTTATGACAATTTTCTTTCAAAAAAATATCTAAATTAAAAATCCTCTTTTTATACTTAATGAATATATCAACTAAAATTTAGGAATATTTAAAATCCTCACAATAAATAATTCCATATTTACATCCTTCATCTATAGTAAATTTATTATTTATACATTCAAATAATTCTTCTACTTTTAAAGATCTAATATCAATTTAATATTTGTCATTTCTTCTTTCATAGATTATTCTTTCAATTTTTTCTTTTTAAAATTAGATTGGCAAAAATCTAAGGATTATTTTATACTGGTTTGTGATATCTCTGATTTTTTTTAAAATTCCTACCTTTGGAGGATAGAAGGCAATTAATTACTTAAAAATTCTCACCAAGATATTTCTTGTGTTTTGGTTAATTTTTATTCATATTATAATAAAAAAATTATGCTGATTTATCTTCATTAATTTTAATAATATATATTTATTCTCCTGCTAGATATACTTTTTAAACATCTTCAATATTAATAAAATGATAATCTTTGAATCTATAATTAATATTAATAAAATAAATAAATATTACCTTTCTTTTAAATACTTTTTAATAGAATGCTTATCTTAACATGCTTCAAGTGAAGAATCATAATAAAAGAGAATAATATCTTTTTAGTTTTGCCACTATAAAGGTATTCTAAGATTTAATTAAAAATTTAAAACTTTTCATATTTTCCTGTTTTAGTGGGTTCTAAAATTCGAATTTCATAGCAATTAGAATTAAGAACAGAATTACATATATCACGAATTGATAATTTAGAACCTATGAATTCTATTTTAGATTAAAATTGATCATCGTCACAAGGACTAGAATCACCAGATGAAAATTCACACATGGCCTTAGATGGTGATGGTGGTTAACTTGGAGACCAGACAACATTAAACTCTTTCTCATGTGTATTAAGATGTTTCAAGTCGTAAGTTGAGAGTTTTTACCTATAATAAACAATCGCCTGACTAGTTATAGTATAAAGTATATAATCAATATTTTTCAAGATATCTGTGTTAATACAAACCTGTTAATTCTTTTCCATTATGAACAATTTAACCTCTTAATTAAATATTTACTCTATTCTAAATTTGTTAAACTCTATTCTGCAATTTCAATCATTTTAATTATATTTAAATTTAATATATGTTTTTTTAGATATTAATATTTCTTTCTAATATTTTCCTTAATAAAATTATTATTATAAATATATCATTGTATTTAATATCCTCTCCTTTTCTCTCCTTAACTTATTGCTAATTATGTTTTCAATGATTCAATTTCTGAAGAATATTAATTCAATTTCTCCTTCAAAGCTTATTATAAGCCTCTCATATGAGTAATCTCTTCATCTCTCATTTAACAAACGGATTTCCATTTATCTATCTACAAAATATAATCCTAAATATTATTATCTACTCTATATTCGTTCTCAAATTTAAATTTTATTTCCCTTTCTATTGATATTCTTAATTCCTTTTCCAATTTAAATCTTAACTCCTATTCAAACTATATCCGTCTCTAATTGAACTGTTATTCAATCTATTAACGAATTTAATACTATTCCTTTCTCAATTCTTCCAATTATTAATCTTTTGTAACAACTTATTTCTTTAATTCAAAAATATCATACATCAATGCATCTACATCTACTTATGGTTTTATTTATTTCTACAAAATCAATATTTCTTATTCATATTTTAATCTCAAATCAGTTTCAATCTATAACTTCTATTACTTTTCTATCTAGATTTACTTTCTTATTTCATTCATCTCAAAATTATGATTCTCAATCACTTTCTTTAATTCCTACTCAACTTTTATCTTTATGTTTTTCTCCTATTGCAATTTCTGTTACATTTATTCCTATCTCTCAAATTCATATTAATTATCTTTTTAAGCCAATTATTTCTTTAATTCAAATATCTCATACATCAATGCATCAACATCTACATTAACTTATTTACTTTATAAAACTTCAAATTCTTTAAGAATCTCTTAGTATTTAAATTAATACTCATATATTTATTACTACTTGCTTTATTGATCCTTTTTCAATATATCCATCTGCTAAATCGACATTTCTAATTCTCTTCTCATTGCTAATTCCTATTTCTTAAATTAACTCTATTCTTATTAAAATTATCCTATTTCTTTATTCAATATTTCTATTTACTCCTTTAAAGAATTAACGTTTAATAAATGACCTTGTAATTATCCTTTTATTTAATATTTTTCCTTTTCACACTCCTCTAAATTCATTCTTAAAATATCACATTCTGATCGATATTTCTCTAATTCATTTTTAGAATTAGATGTTAATTATAATTAAGATCTTAAAGATAATCTCTCTCTATCCTACTCCTCAAAATTCATTCTTAATTAAGAATATTCAACCTTAATTCTTTCAAAATCTCCTTTTTAACTATTTAAAATTTATAACTATTATCTTAAATTAATTATCTCTCTTTCAAATTGTTCATTCTTCTAAATCAATATTTCATATTCTCTTCTTACATTCTCTAATTCTTATCTTGTACTATTCAAAACTAACAATTATTATCTTAATCCTTATCTCTCTCTCTCTGTTTCTTCAAACTTCAATATGGATTAATTCTTCTCTTATTCTAATTTTTAAAATTATTATTTTGTCTAATATAATTGCTATTGAAGTATATCAATCTCATTTTTTACTTAAGGTTTCTATCTTTCTGATTCTTACAATTTTAATTATAATATGTCATAGTCTTTTTTCATCATATCATACTAAGCTCTATTTTGCTCTAAAATTATCATCTATTAGTGAGAACTCTCTATATCCTTTTCTAATTTTATTATTTTAAATTAATAAGATTAATTATCTTTTTCTAAATCATTTATTTTATATCTCAATTTGTCTAATTCATAATAATTTTACTATAGTTATTATTTTTCTCTTTCCAATTCTTTACATTTCATTTACCATCTTTCTAATTCTTATTTCACTAAATTTGTATCATTTTCACTATCTTAATAATCAGTTATTGAAGATCTCAAAAAGTTTATTTCATTCTCATATGTTTTACATTTTAAAATCCAAGTTTACATTTCAGATTTAAGTGCTTCTATCTCAGAATTAAATGATATTGTTATTTGTCTTTTTGAAATCATCAATTAATTGTTTAATTCTTCAATTTTAAACCTTAATTATTCATTTTCTTTTTTTATTTTTTCACTTTCTTGTATTGCTCTTTAATATGTATTCTACAATTCAATATTTTAAACTTTAAATATATTTGCTTCTTATAATTACTTTTCCAATTAACTTATTTTAAGTAAATAATTAGCTTCATTATTTTTAAGGATATTTAATTCTTATAATTACTTTTCTAATTAATTTATTTTAAGTAAATAATTTGCCTCATTATTTTTTAGAATATTTGTTTCTTACAATTACTTTTCTAATTAACTTATTTTAAATAAATAATTAGTTTCATTATTTTTATACATATTCGCTTCTTATAATTATTTTTCCAATTAACTTATTTTAAACAAATAATTAGCTTCATTATTTTTTAGAATATTTAATTCTTATAATTACTTTTCTAATTGATTTATTTTAAACAAATAATTAGCTTCATTATTTTTATACATATTTGCTTCTTATAATTATTTTTCTAATTAATTTATTTTAAATAAATAATTAGCCTCATCATTTTTTGATTTTATCAAATCATATTCCCTTTTCAATCTCTCATACTCTTAAAGTAAATTAGTATTTTTGGTCTATAGTTCTAAATATTATGTTTTATATATAGAAATCTCTGCCAATTATTTTTCTAACAATTATATTTTCTACACGTTATTAACCTCATCGAATCTGACCCTTAATAATTCATAATCTTTTCTTAAATTGTCATATTAAATTTACAACTCTGCTAACTATGATTTGTAGATGTTTGAATTAGCTAATTGTTTTTCTAATTATACGATTCTAAATTCAAAATCTTTTCTTTCCTTTTCTAAAATGATGATTGAATCATTTTTCTTATTTTATTGATCAAGCTTAATTTGAAATTCTTGTAATAATTTATCTTTCTTGTTAATTTCCATCTACTGATATTATATTTAATCTAACAATTCTTTAATCCTGACTTTCAACTAATTACTTTCATTTAATGCATAAGTTTATCTCTCTGATTATGCTTACTAAGCCTATAAATCATTGTAAACTTATTAATATTTGTTTTGCAATTATTTATTAGCATTTCTTAAATCATAGATTTCATCATTTAATTGTTGGTTTTGATTTCTAAGTTTATCTAATTCCAAATTGAATGATTAATTTTATTTTTTTTCCATATTCATTAAAGATGATTTATATTAATCCAAATCCTATTTGCTTTTAAGATCTTATTACTTGTAATAATCTAATTCTTTCTATAATTAATTTAATTCTTATTTCAGTTCTTCTGCATCTGATAATTACCTTTATGAGGTTTTAAATGTTAATTGTAAAGCAGAATAATTCTCATTCATCTAATTCAACTGCTATCGAAGTCTTTGCATATCTGCCAATTTATCTTGGAGGTCAATAATATATTTTTCTAAATGGCTTATTTTCTGTTTATCATTATCCTAAACCACACTTAATTAATTATTCAGTTGTTCAATTTGATTTTTCTGGTATTCATATTATTATAGTAAATTATTATGTTTATTAGTTAAATCTTATAATTTTCTTTATAATTAATCTAATTATGATAATAATTCATCATTCTTTCGAATATATTAATCAGATCGATTTTTATCTCTTTCCATTTAAGAAATTTATGCTTGAAAATCTCTAAATCTACTTTATAATTGAGTATTAGTTTATTCCAATTCTTATATATATTATTGATTTTTATTAGCTTCATCATCTAATTATTATCTTTTTCTTAATATTTATTATTCATTTTAAGTTAATTATTATTTAAGCAATTAAATTTCATGTAATAAAGCATCCTTTTCATCTTGCCATTTCTATTATTAATATAAAAATTAATCTTTAATTTAAATATTAATTGTATTGCGTTGATCTGAGATTAACCTTTCTCGTTCTTAATTCATATCTTCTAATTGTTTTTAATATTACTTTTATAATTATGTATTTTGTTGCTATAATTGAATATTCTACTCTTTAAGTATCATAATTTCATTATTATTTCCTTAACTAACTTTATTAATTTATAAAACATAACTTTCCTCTTTTTAAATAAGATCTCGAATTTACATTTCTAATTATCTAATTTTGGCTAAATAAGTTTAATTTTCTTATTGATAATGAAGTGATTCATCTTAAATGTATCTTGATTTTTCGTTAAGTGATTTTAATCTAAATAATTCTTATTAAAGATTTCTCAATTCATTATTCAATCCATCAATTGTAGATCTCATTCTTTAATTTTCTTAAATTAAACTTTATTCTTATGTCAATCCTTTTTGTTTTATTTCATTTAAAGCAGATATTAATTATTCATTATCTCGTTTAACTTTATCTAAATCCAAATTTAATCGATCAATTACTTATTTATACCTTTAGATCTCTTCTTCATAATCTTTAATTGATTGATTCATTTAATCCAATGTCTTTTTCATTTGTTAATTATCTTTGTATATTTATTGACATTCATGGACTTTAAAATTGAATGATTACCATTACCTTTTTAATTCATGTAATTAAGTTAAAGTTATTATGACTAGATTTCTTATTTTAATGTATCATTCTCTCCTTTAATCTAATTATAATCATGTTGTGATTATTATGGATTTTCTTTTTTTGTTTTACAATATGTACAAGGACATGCAAATTAACTTTATAATCATTATATAAATACTGCTGCATTAAGATATCCTATATATTATACAAATAAATTATATTTATTAAGAATCGAATTAAAATTGAGTTAAAGGATATTCAACTAAAATGATTAATAAAATGTCCAATTTTCGACCTTACAAATACACACAAGAAGAACTCACAATTAGCAAAAAAATAAAAATAGAGGATCAATAAATTACTCTACCTTTAACTGTGTTTTAATAATTGGTTGAGAAAGCTAAAGAAGAAAATTAAAAAAAAGAAGATACAAAAAACCTTCTTAGAAATTTTGGAAATGCCTTAAATAGATTCATACTACATAATGAATAAGCCTTAAAAATTATTACACTTTACATTCCTGAAAATAATGTTTCTCATTTTAAGAAATGGGTTACTAATTAAAAATTAGAGAATTTTGAACAATTCAAAAGAATCTGGACTGTAGATGGAGATATTTATAAAAAAGTATTCTCAGAATTATCTTTCGAGTTTTACTCTAAACATGCATATTCCTATGTGATGCATTCACAAATGAGATCAGAATCAACAAAATTAACTCATTTAAAATATATTACTCGTTTTTTAGAAGGTATTGTCTGTCCAGAAAGCTTCTATTATTTTAAAAAGTGAAATCATTAATATTAAAATGTTGTTATTGCCATTTTTATTTATTTTATTAAAAATAAACAACTATTTTCAACTATTATTATTAAATGAAGCATTTTCTTAACATTTACAAATACTTTCATCAACTTGAAAATAAGAAAAGAGTTCATTTTTTTATTTATTTGATTTTAGATGAAAATAAAAATAAATTCAAATATTTCATTTTGGTAATAAATGATTTTCAATAATCCCCTTTTCTATTCCTCTTATTATCTTATTCATATAATTTATTTAGAGTCTCTTGATTTCTGTTACTCCTGAAGAATATTATAAAGCTTCACAAGGTAATCCATACTACACATTTCCAATTCCTTATATATTCTATACATTATTTGAAATATTTCGACATTAATTTAAAATTTGTAAAAGTTAAATATTGCTTTTAATTTCCTTTAATTCCTACAATAATATTTATTTTTTCAAACTATTAGTCTAGGCATCAGTTTAATAAATTTTGTTTTCTTCCAATTTAATTGCTTGTTTACATTTAGGACAAAATTGATTTGAATTTCCAGATATCCATGTTTTTAAACAACTTTTATGATAAACATGACCACAAGATAATTATTTACCATTTTCTAATTCATTAAGACATATTAAACATGTAGAATCATGAGATTCTATTTTATCTACATCTTAAATTTTGTCAATCATTCGAACTAGTTTCATTTAATTATAAAATGCTTTTAATTTCTTAAACATAGCTAAAGCATTTTCAAATGTATCAACAAATAAAATCAATAAAAATCCTTATGTATTCAATACATATTAAAAAAGCATAATTTAAACACATAATTTCAACATTGTTGATAGTACTTCTAATCCAGAAAAAATAATTTATTTTGAATCAAATTATGAAAATGTTTAAATTTCGAAGAGATTAATAACATACTTTATAAAAGGCAAAGCTATTCTAATTGGTAAAAGCATAAATTCAAAACCAAATAATACATTTTAAAATTTCTCCTCTGTTCCATAAAAAAAATAGAGACTTATCTAACTAAAATATTTAAAATTTGTTACTTTTATATCAATATAAAATAGCATAACAAATGTTAGCAATAATTTTAAATTGTCACTAAAATTTATTTAGGATTCTGCAATTAAAAACCCAGCTCTTTTTATTGAAATCCAATGAATTATTGATAATGCGATTAACCAAAGCATTAAAACTACAGATAATCTATAGATATCTTACATATAAATTGCCAGTCTAATGATTAATAAAAGAAGAATAATAAATAAGCAACTTCTAAAATTTTTCTCTTTGTTTTATCAATCACGGACTATTCAATAATAAATTATAATTTTATACTATTTTTTCAATTTCCTTTAATTCTCCAAACATTAATTTTAAAAAAATCATTATCAATGTAGAAACGATCATAATGGCAAAATTCACAAGTATTGTTCTATTTATCTTGTTTGTGCTTAAATATAAGACTGATGGATAAAATTGCTTATGAACATTGAAAGAATTATAAATTGCTCCTAATGTTATGGCTATGCTGAAAAAACAATAAAACTTTAACATTTTTAATATATTTTTTAATAGATGATATAAAACATCATAGATATTTAATATCAAACATAGAATATTCTAATATTTAATATTGATGATTAATCACAAAAAACCTGTGTATTTTTCCATAATTAAATATCTATTTGTGGAATATATATACAAATATGTGTAGTATTTATGAAAAATAAAATTCTAAAAAAAAAAGGAAAACTGCTTTATTCTAACCATCAAATCCACATGAAAAAATAGAGTTTATAGTAATGCTTCTTTAAAATAAAGATATTTATTCAAACAATCCTTTTAATTTAATATACATACCTTAGCCTCAGAACTAAAATATTGTACAATTGAAGGAATCTTATTCAATGAATATATCATTAAGTATTGATTGGTTGCTTATATGAACGTTGAACTGACACACATATTTAAAGCTCCATAAAATGAACTAGAACAATAGAAAGAATAGTCATGATCTTAAATAATAATAAAAAAATTATATACTGGGCATCTTGTGATTGAATTTATTTATGAAATTTTGAATTGTCAATAAAATTCAAGCTTAAAAATGAATTATAATAGCTTATTATTTTTTTTAAACAAAGCATTTTCGTTTTTTATTATAAGCTAAGATATCATTAGTTGTGTTATCCCATTTATTATGAAAATTTAAATTATTAAAATATTGATAGGTAGCAAATGATTAATTTATCATAGAAATATTTTTTAAATATGAAATTTAAGTTGATATTAATATAAAGTTCCTTTAAATAAAAGTGAATTTACTTATATTAAAGATGTATATTTCTGTAAAAATAAAAAATTTCAGAAATTATTCTAAGAATTAAACAATGCGCACACCTATTTTTACGGAAGTTCTTAATTAGAACTAATTTTTTATCTTTTTCTTTTTAAAAATTATTTGTTCAATGTATTTTCAAAAATTATTTAATTAGTTTAATAACATTACAATTAGAATATTAAGATTATTTTTAGTAAATTTAATTTTGAAAATTGTATAAATTTTTTCTAGAAATAATGAAAAGTATATTTTGAATTGCAACAGACCTAAAATAATTTAATTTGAAGAAACATTAGAAACTAGATAATATTTATTTGATATTTATATAAAATACACAGAAATAAAAATTATTAATAATTTTAAGCAAAACCATGTCAGAAAATATCTAAAACAGAGTTTCATCAATTTTTGAAAAGCTTAACAACATTTCAACAAGTGTTCAAGACGAGTATATATAGTTTTATTATATTTCCTAGGAAAAATAATCGATTCCATACTATAAGCTAATTAATAATGGCATTTGAAGCTTAATTATAACATTAATCTGACTAAAAGGAAGAAAAATTTGCTTATATTGCCTAGAAAGTTAGATAATTAACTGAATTTTTAGAATAAGAATAAGAAGAGTAAAAATATTTAATAATTCTTTAGTCGTGAGAGATAAGAAAGTGAAACCTTTAAATTAATAACAGATCTTGAAAGACATGCTAGAAGATTGATTGAACAAAATTCTAAAGACAGAGTTGAATAAGAAAAAAAGATAGTTTATACTATAGGATAATAAATAGAAAGCTTATAATAGGAAGTTGTAAAAGAAGGATTGGTATATTATTTAAATAATGTTTTAGGCTCAATCTACATCTCATGAATATATTGATTCATATTTGAATGAAGATTTACCAAAAATAGCTGATGAATTATAAAATGAGATAACAGAAAGAAAAGACGTTGAAGAAAAAATATATCATTAATTTGTCGAATAATTAAATGATTTAAGAGAATTATTTGATAGGTAATATAAGTTATTATTATAAATTAGAGAAAAGAAAGAAAGAGAAGCCAAAGAAGAGGAAATTGTAGAAAGTTTAAGAGAAATATCAGGAAGAATTTAAGAATAGCTTAAAAAAACTAGAACTGAAAGAGAGAAAACTGAAGAAACTCTAGTCTAATTAGTAGAAAAAGTTATTGAAAAACTCAAGAGAGAAATGTTAGAAATGAACTTATGATATTGGCATCACATATTATTATTTTAAATTATTTATTATTATTAAATTATCCCCTAGAATTGTCTGTTCTTATTTCATTCATGTGAAGATTAGATGTGAGATTAAATAAATAAATTTTAGACAATTATTTTCATTTTTATTAGACTTTTTGGATTATTAATTTTTTTATAGTTTATTAAGCTATTTAAGGATCATGATTAATTGTGATAATTTAATTTTAATTGAAACAAAATCTATTTTACTTGAAATCAAATTTTTAATTATGAATTGTAAAATCTTTTTTTAATTATAAAAGATATATTCTCTGCTAGAAATTAGATAACAACCGTTACTCTAGTTTAATAACTATAAGGAATTTCATAATGTATTATCTATAAATTATAATCCATAATACATTATTATAAAGTAAAATTATCATTTTTAGTTAATCTATAGGGATTATATCTTAAAATAATATTTAACTATTTTTTTTTATGTATTTTCAATTTTTATTTTATTAAAATTTTCAATATGTTCTTAAATATTTTAATATTTATAGATATTAATGGAGAATGATGAATTTCAAATAATTGTAATTTTATTTTAATAATTCTTTTACTAGTACTAAGCAAATTTTTATTAGGTATTTAAAAAAAGTGTTTTGAGCCTATTGGCAGATCAATGGCTTGTTATCTTTGTCTTTGTATATTGGGATAATTAGATAAATTGAGAAGTTGTGTAAAGTAGCAAATAATTAAGTTATTTATTTTATTTAGTTTATAAAATTATTATCCTCAAATGATTCTATCTAATCTTCAATAGCATCATCTAGTAGCAATAATTTTAGAATTAGAATAATTACTCATTTACTCACAATAATAATTTATTTTATTATTAATTTACAAAGAATAAAAAATAAAATGAATCAGTTATTCCATCTCTTAAAAACACTCATATTTAATGAAGTTGAAAACTCAATAAGATCATGATCACTCAATTATAATTATTAGAATTACAAACCCTATGCTATTGCCATTATAAATTATGACTTGGTGTTTTTAGAATAATAAGTAACCTGATTTGCTTCTCTGCATCTGAATCGAGCATCTTGAAGAAAAAATCCTTTACAAGTCTTTAAGTGATTTTTACAGATTATATCACCATATTGAGTAATGAAAGCAGGGTTCTTGCAACTATGATACCACTTTTTAATCGATATTGCTCTACATTGACACTCAGAAGGACAACTGCAAACTAAAGGTATAATTAATCCCTTATGAAGTCCTCCAGGTGGAGGAAAGCAATTATTGTCTTAATGTTAATACATAATAATAAATAGTGATGATCCAGTTTAATCAGCTTTTAATACATTAATTCTATCAGATTTAATTCTATTTAATATAATTTTTTGAAAACTTCAATGTTTAAATTAAATATTACAATTTTAGTTATTTTTATATTATTAGCATAAGGAATAATAAAGTTGAATATTATTTGATAAATCCATTCATTTACCAAACATTCTTGCATCCATTAGCCCTGCTTCATTTTCTTAATTTTAGCGTTGATCATTCTAAATTACTAATTTAGATGTAATATTAATACTATAGTCAAACTTTTTATAATATATCATCAAAAACTTTAATTAAAATTATTTATATCCTATTTAATTATATTTATAATATTTATAATGATTAAAAATTTCAATAAAAAAAAATTCTATTTGATTAATAAAATAAATTAACATAGCATAAATGTTTTAGGATCAACAAAATATTAAACAAAATACCTCAATTAAGTTACTTTATATAATCGCATGCATAAACTTCACTAGCATTTTTCTATTGGCAATAAGTTCTAACATCATATCACATCTTATTTTGTGTTTTCGTGCATTCCAAATTACTATTTGAGTATATTCAGATATTTCATTTACTTTTCATAATTTCGATATGAGATATATAATTTGCATAATTTAGAAAAAATAATTTAATGTTGATTAAATATTATTATATTTTAATAAAATTTTAGATCAACTTATCATATTGCTCTCATATTTTGAAAGAGAATAAGTTTAAATTCGTAGTGATAGAGATCTATTCTCATTTATTTATAAGTTGTGCAAAATAAAAGAATATCAAATAGAATTATTTATTAGGGATTAGAAAAATCAATAAATAGAGCTAAAATTTAACAATAGAAATATTAATAATTTATTATTAGAATATACTGTAAATATTAACGATTAAGTGAATAATTAATATAATATTAAATATTTTGCTTGCAAATGTTAAAGTCAGTTATTTCTAATAAGGAGAACTAATTTCATCGTATTCATTAGTAAAGAGCTGCTAGAAAAATAGTATAGAATTGAAATTATTTCCAGATTAACAAAATTGGAAAATCAACTCTTAATCAGTCACCAATACGAAAACAAGTTGAAAATACAGCTTAATAAAATTTAGAAGCTTTAAGTTCCTATTAAACTTTATGCGATAATTAATAAAGAATTGATTTATGTAAGAATTAGGTTATCAAAGTAAATCAACCGAAAAATAAAATAGATTTTACTCAATAAGAGATAGTTGGTTGGGCTGATGATAATAAAACTTTTGAAAAACAATAGAAATTAACAACTGAACATAGCGTTCAAACAAGTATTAATTAAGAAAAAAAAGCGAGAAAATCCTATTCTCAATAAACATAAAGAATCAAGACAATTCCAAGAATGATAGAAATACGATAAAAAACTTCAAAAACACCTCTAAGAACTACAAAAATTACTAGTCCTTTTATTGAATATCCAAATATGCAAAAGTTTAAATTATTCTTTGATAAAAATATAAAACAACAAAGAATTCCTCAATTAATTATATGTGATCGATCTATGAATGCTATTGATGGATTGAATAGTATTAGTTTTAATAATGTAACCAAAAAGCAAATTTAGCAGCATCGAAGAAATCAAACTTTGTGTGTTGGGAATAAAATGAATAAAATAGACATTATTAAAGACATTACTCATTATTTATGATATTGTATTGATAATTATATATACTTTTACATATTATAATTTTATTTTACATTTTTTATAAAAGCTGTAAACAAGATGCTATTTGATACAAATTAATTAATTAATAATTATTATTATTAATTTTTGATGTCGTAAACAATTAGAAATTCAGATGAATGCTAACTTACTTAGGAACTAGTCGAAAATGTATGATAAAATTTAAATTAAGATAATTAACTATTACTACAAAATTAATCTTTAAGATTAAAAAAAAGAAATTGAAGTTTAATATTATAAAGTAGAGGAAGCAATTGTTTTTTTTAAAATCATATGTCATTATATGGATTAATTGACTATTGAACATGAAGAATTATTAAATTAATATTAAAATTTAGAATAACAATTGATTTAAAAAGAAGCTGAAACAAGACGACATATTTAAATTGAATAATAATTAAAACTTTATGCTGAAAGTTTATTAGAGAATTCTGAAGAATTTTAAAAATAAATAGATAATTTAAATAACTAAATTATAGTACATATATTAAATATAAGACAATCTCTAAAGAAAATGTTAGTCTAAAATAATAAATAAGAGCAAGTAGAAATGAGAGAGTATTAACTGATACTAGTTAAGAAAGATTAAATTCTTTAATTTCGTAATAGAAATCATTACTAAATGAGATTCCATTGAAAAATCTCAAAAAAAGATCATTAGAATCATAAAAGTAAAAAATATATTAATATTTCAGATTTAGAATTTCATAAACATAAAATAATGATAGAATATAAATGATTTGTAATATATACTAAAAAAAGCCATCATTACAAGTTAAGCAAAGATCAAATACTATACATGTAACAGAATTTCCAACAAAAGTATAAAAAATATAAAAATAAAGAACAAATATATGATAAAGCTATAATGTTTCTTGTAATTATATGAAATATAAAATATAGAATTAAAATTTTGATATTCAGTTAATTGAAAATAAAATCAGTAATTTTTAATATGTTTAACTTTATAATAAATCAAATCCATTTGAGTCTTTTACCATTCATCCATTCTCCTTTCAATTTTTATCCAGTCGAACTGGTATAATCTCCAATACCATGCATTTTCCCATTTAGCCACTGACCTGAGTAGCATCGAGAATCAGCTAATAAATAAAAAAATAAAGATACGCCATGTAATAGTACCGAATCCATGTTTTTTATCATTAAAGTAAGATCCTTCATAACGAGTTCCATCTTACCATATCATAATGCCTTATCCATTCATTTTACTAGCTTCCCATTAACCAATATATACTTTAGTATTTACCCAAGTGTATTTACTATAGACAATATATTAATATAAGTTTACCCCTTCCCTGAAAATTCATTATTTTAAAATTATCCTTCATATTAAGAGCCATCAGGAAATTTAAAAAGGCCTTCTCCGAATTTTTTACCATTTTTAAATTATCCTTTAAAAATTGAAGAATCTTTAAAATATTCCTCTCCATATCCATTCTATTAATCATATTACCAATTTCCTTTATATTTGGTTCCATCATAATGATAATATTCTCCATATCCATGAACTAAAATTTAGTAAACTTATTACGTTAATCATCTAACCAATCCCCGATATAATAATCTCCATCTGGATATATCATTCTACCTTTTCCATTAGATTTTCCTTTAACAAAATAGCCTTCATAAATTGCTCCATTCTTCATAATCTAAGCAGCTAAATTTATTAGTTATTATTACCTTTTCCTTCTTTTAATCCTTCAATCCAGGTACCTTGATATAAGGATCCAGTTTTAAGTTCATATACTCCAAAAAAGTATCCTTCTCTATCTTCTAATTCTAAAGGTGGTAATATGTTCAATAATTCCTATAATGTTCAAAATTCTTTTTTACTTTAACTTTTTCTGAATTACTTTCAAATAACTTTGATGTTTCCCATGCCTCAGTCTTTTTAGGTCTATGTAATTCCAACTCTTGAGAATCTTCCATTTACTTTGTTTTTGCTTAAGAAAAAGCTTTGTCCACTTCTAAAGAATGCGTCGCCTAATTTATATTAACTTATTCTTCTATAATCATTATTGGTTTCTGAAATAAATTTATTGTAGGAACCTCACTTGTGATAGGAATTTATTCTTAACATGAACATTACCCCATTTATGATTAAATAATTTCTCTAATTATGGAACTATTCAATTAAAAAATAATCAACAAACTATTATAATTTGCTTTTCTTATATTTTTATTTCGCATTATTTTGAATGTCATTAGCATAATTCATAAAATACAATCAAATAGCATTTCTAAATCAATTTTGGAATACTCTTACACCTGAATCACAAGTAATAAATCCTATTTAATCTACTTAGTTATTTTATGATAGAGGAAATGAAATATTTATATTTAGAGATTTAAATCAAATATTTGTAATCTACAAAAATTAACTAAATCAAATTGTACGAATTAAAATACCATATAATGGATTGATATATAGTATGAATATACAAATAGATTTCTCATACGTTGCCTATTAAACATCTGAAAATTAATTAGTAAAATGTTCTCTTGTAATTCTTAGTCCTTATTTTCTATCCGAGCAAATAAACAATTCTTTTACACTGTATAATCGGAAAAGAATTCATAAATAATATAATTTGAATGGGCAAAAGGTTCTTTAGGAATATTTGACTTATTGGTTATTGAAAATTATGGAATACATCTTCTTAAAATTGATGATTAAGTGAGAAAAGTAAAATTTTTTTAATAAAAAATTTCAAACTGTTGGTATGAACCAAAAAATGAAGTATTAGCAACTTGTAGTACTTCAAATAATGGTTTAATATCTACTTACTTTTTTTCAGAAAAGAAAAAAGATTTCAAATACAAAGGACCTGAATTTTTTTTAGATGATTTTGAACCTAAAGATGGTATCTCAACATTTGCTTCACTATTCAAATCAAAAAAATCAGATGTTCAATAATTTATTGCACCTACTGATAAAAAAAACAAAGATTTATGTTAAGATGAATTGATATCT
Source organism: Paramecium sonneborni (assembly GCA_905182985.1). Taxonomy (NCBI): domain Eukaryota; phylum Ciliophora; class Oligohymenophorea; order Peniculida; family Parameciidae; genus Paramecium; species Paramecium sonneborni. The sequence goes on from CAJJDN010000052.1 coordinate 548,433, forward strand.
GATTCTATTTATAGAGTCTATTTAATTCATATATATGGTAAATCTCTTTTAGCATATTCCAATACATTCAGTGGTAAATTAATATTCTATTCACTTAAATTTGAAAAAATTAATAAGTAAAAATATTTACTTAATTTTCCATCTGACATTACTGTAAACTATTTTTATTTCATGTTAGATTAATCTATCAGTTGTTGATAATCTTATTGTCTTATCTGCCATTAATGAAAAAATCTCAATTGTTTTTGATGTTAAAAAATAAAGATCAGAATCTTCATTAGGTCCTGCCTAATCTATCTTAAAATACTAAGAAATTTCAACTTTTAATGTTAAAGAAGTTGAAAACTAATAAGTCGATAATAAAAATCAAACTATTAAAGAAACTTAATCAATCGATTCAATTAAGAAATATTCAAACAAAAATTTAGATGATTTACAAAATGACTAAAATCAATAAACTTTCAAAAAAGAAAAGTTAAAAGAATTTGATGAAAAGTTAGATTAAAACATAACACAAGATCAAGAAGGATTAAATTAAGATATCATTCAATAAAATACAGATCAAACAGAATAATAAAATCAATCTAAAGAATTTCAATAATTTAGAAAGCCTTTTTTTACTTCTGATGTTTAGACTTTAATCTAAGAAATAAGATAAACTGATGATTATTATTAAAAGTTCTTAGTAAAAATGAAATGGTCAACTTTTTCATAAGAATATTTTTCTACTTAAGATGAATAAAGCTAAATATGTAATTTTTTATTTTAATCTTTAGATGAATAAAGTTGTAATTATTAGGAAGATGATTTAATCATTAATTATAAAGAAAAATAAATTTATTAATTTAATTTGAATTTGAAACATTTACCAAACATTTTTGATGATGAAACAGAGGCATTTTGTGGATTAATAAGAAGAAATAACTGTAAAAATACAGTTTTTGAATTCTTAATTTATTTAGCATTAAATAATAAAGCAATTTCAATCTTTTCCATTGTTTTTAAACATATTTTTGAAATTCTATTGAGATCCTATTAAGAAAAAAATAGAGTTGAAAAACTATTAAATGGATACACTGTATTATATCCAATAGATATCAAAGTTAACTTTTTTGAAACCTTATATGAGGATGATAATATGAATAAATTATTTTTAATAGAAATTCTGATAGAATTTATTAGATAATTTTCTGAGATGTTTAAGGATTATAAAATTCCTATAATCGAAATCTAAAATTTATTAGTCAAATTATTGATTAAAACTCATAGATATACTCATTTACATTTCCTAATTTAATATTAGGTTTTATCTGATAATTTAGATCTTGCAAAATTATTAATTGATATTAGTAGCAAAGAATCTCTTGCTTCTAGAAATCTTTAAAATAAATTTTCATCTTATGAACAAGCTTTTTAATTGGGAATAGATATGCTTTATAGGTTATCAAAATATGAAGAACTTTTAGAATATTTGTTAAAATTTGGAAAAGTAAATGCATAAAGTTATTAAAGTTTCATGATGCAACCTTTTTACTTAAAAAGATACCAAATTTAAGAATGAGATTACCTCCTATTTAAGAAGGCATTAAAAATTCTGATTGTTAAAGAGAAGATTTATTAGCTTTCTTAGAGGATGCATATAAAAAATAAAAAACTTATTTTAGTTTTGCAGAAGTGTAAACTTTATGATAAAATTATTTAAATTAATTATTAAATTTATTTAATATAGATTTTTTTATTCAAAGTAATTGTAACCTATAAATTAATTCTTTCAATTAAATTTCTAAAGAATCACTAAATATTAAAGCTTCAAAAGGTATTAAATGTACAATTCTTTTCAGAGATTAAAATAGCCAAGCTAAATATGGATGATAAAAACAATAAAATAGAAATAATATTATAACAATATAGCAAAAATAACAAATACATAAGTACTAAAATAATAAAAATAGGATACTTCTATTACTGTATTTGTGAAATTAGCTTTGGAGTCTGCACTTTAACTAAGTTATTCCGAAAGAGCAAAAAATACTCTTGTCACTATTTAAGAACTTTCTTATTCATAATAATTAATCTCTACACGTTTAGTAAAATTATTGATGGTTTGTTAAGTTTTGAAGGAATTAGATAAATAAGTTAAAGTAGAAATCATGCCTTGTTTTAACATACCATCAAATGCTAACTCACAATATTTAGAAGTTAGATTCTAAAAATTCTATAAGAATTATAAAAAAAATTACTTTATCTATAAATTAGCATAGATTTTCTTTACTAATGGAGAGAAACAATTATATAAAGTCATCATCTACCAAAAATTAATCAAATCTCATTGTATCTGATATTTATATATAATTTTAGATAGATTATTGTGCTGAATCAATAAGTGTATAAAGTTGAATTTTATCTTGATCATTTAAAAATGTAAAATTATTCCATCTAAATAATATTTCTCGATACAAATATAAATTTCCAGTTCTTAATTTAAAATCTTGTATTTTCTAAAATAAGTATAATGTATCATTATATTTAATTAAATAAAGATAAGTAGTTATAAATGTAAATAAAAATAAAATAGAAATAAAAATAAATAAACATATTAACAACAAATAGTTTAGTAATTTTTAATTGTTGAATGATCCTAAATGCAATTTAAGATATTTTTACTCTTAAAATTTATTTGGTTTTATCAAATAATCACAAGATCTATTAATTGGATCATATTATTATAAACAATGCCTATCCAATTTATATTGATTTTTATAACCAGTGAGTTTATCAATTTCTGATTCTATCATTTCATAACTAATTGTATTTAACAAAAAAAATAGCATATCAATTTAAATGAAATAATTGATCTAATAACATTAAATTATAATGTAAAGCAAACTAACAATAAAATATCCGATAAGTAAAATAATTTATTGTTTATTTTAAACATAATTTTTATTTTCGATTGAGTATTGAGAGATATCATTTGTAATATTTTCACATTGGTTATGCAATTTAAAGTAATTAGCAAATAAAGAAATTTGAAATGGTTTTCCAGAAGTACTTTCTCTGTATTAAAATGTCATCATTTATGAAAATTAATATTATAAAATTACGAAGAGTGCATCCCTAAAAGATAGATTGATGGGATAAATTTAAGTTTCATTATCTTCCATAAAATACATGGTAATATTTTAATCATTAAGGAATTCTTATAAATATTCATTATTAAACTATTCATAAAAGCTATCCTTTAACTCTAAAAATCCAATGTCAATATATTGATAATAAGGTTCAGTTAATTCTTATAATCTATCTTTTGGTATAAATCCTTCCCTTTACATTTATTAATATGCAGTAATTGTTACTCTCATAGAAAAAAACAAATCATGAGGAGCCATTATAGCTGCATGAAAAGTTAACATTTCCATTTAAAATTTAACATTTGTAATATCCCTTCTAAAAGAGATATAGAAAAGAATAATAAACAACATAAAAATAGTATGCCATAAAACTACAAGAAAAAAGAATTTTTATAAATGTTTAGGAGATTTAACTCCCAAAATTGATTAAATTAACTAATACTTTTTATTTACTGAAGTATTATCTAAATATGTTTCACTTTAAATGGTAGTTTTCTTAATTTTTCTTCTTCTCATTAATTTATCATCAATTTTATTTGATGCAGCAAATACTTATTCTTAATGCTCAACAGCACCATTTTCTGCAAAAAACAATTACTAATTATTGTTAACAATAGTTTGTTATCTTGAGAATTAGATAGGCATAATAATATTATTATTAATACTTAACTTTTTATTTATAGAATTGCAACTTTAAATTTTCATGTTGGCTATTGACTCTGGAATAGTTTGACTATTTAAATTAATTGCATTTATTTTTTCAATTTCTGACTTATCGGTTTGATCAACTAAATATTTACTTTAATCTTAAAATTTTGGCTTATTAATAGATATTCTTTTCAAAGATACCTAAGTTTATTAATGTTCAGCTATTTTAACAACATTTATTATAAAATATTCGTAATTTGCAATTTTATTTTTTGTTATAACCAAATCACATTCAGTATGAACATAATTAAGAAAGAGTTAAGTCTCTCCAGGAAGAATTGAATTTTTAGTTTGTATGTTATTTTAAGGTTTTGGTAAAATGAGAATACTTTGATTAAGTTTGGAATATTTTATCTTATTTGATCTTATAAATCTAACAAAGTTTGGATATATTCTTGTTATTTATAAATCTTCAAATTTTTCTTATTTACATAAAGCCTCAATATCACTTTCAAACCAACCAATTAAAGTTAGTAAATTCTATGTAAATGTACATCTTAAACTAACCCCATCAACTAATATATAAACTTAATCTTAAGATGCTTCTTATAAAAATGAAGCAAATGTGATATTTTAGTTTATAAATTTGTTAGTAATTATAAAACATAAATTTATTGGAGTTAAAAGTTCATTCTTATTCTTTATGTAATTTATATCAAACATTTAATAATATTTAGCTTCACCAGTTTCAAAAAACTTTTTCACTAAGTTACTATGATGTTATACTAAATATTTTGGTAACAAATCATTGAACTAATGTTCTTCTGTTATTGATTTTCCTCCAAAAGTATTAAAAAACTTATTAGAAAATTGTTATATTTTCAGAGTTTCCATATCATCTTTAACTTCTAAAATCAAATAATGAACATTTTAAGAATTTATGTTAAAATTTTTTATTTACTAAAATTGTAATTTTTATGCTTCAAAAAAGTCTGAATTTCTAAAAAAATTGATTGCCTTTTTGTAATCACATAAAACTTCACCATAAAAAAAGCACACAATTCTATGTAATTTAAAACAAGGTTTATGTTTATATGCCAATGCTAACTATTTTTCTAACTCATATAAATTTTAGCACAGATTATATACTTTATTATGCAAAACACTAATTTAATCATTAATCATTGTTGTTTATACAATCTTTTAATAGAAATCCAATTTTTTTTCAATAAGATCAAATATAAGTTTTTCTTTTTAAGACATAATAATGTCAAGTTCTATATTTTATTCAATATAATCTGAAATAAATGATTTTTAGGCTGCATGAAGGGAAGTACCCAAAGATGCATTTATCTTACTTTTAGCTTAATTAAAAATAAAAGATAATTTTAAATTATCTAAATATGTAAATTTAAGATTATAAACTGAAAGCATTTATACAAAGGTATTATTTTATTCTAAACAATCTTACAAAAAAGTTTAATTCATTGTTGATAGATCAAAATTATTGATTTAAGAAATTTAATCTCGAGAAAATGAAAATGAATTAACTTTGATATTTTCGTTATTTTTAGAAGTGTAATTCAAATAAAAAAGGAGTTTAACAGATCTCATAATTAATCCAAAATCATAAAGCATAAAAGCATATTATAAAAGCATTTAATGTTCTTATTCTTATTTAGAATTAAGTTTAAATAAATGCATAAATTATTTCATTTTTTTCATTGTGAATTCACGATATATTTAAAGAGTTATTCCACATGTTTAAGTAGGAAATATAATTTATGAATGGCAACAGTAGAAGCATTTAATATCATTACAATTTGATCGATGATCAGTAGCAATTAGAGATTTAATGATAATCTCTGATTATTTTGAATCTAAATCATTATTAATTAATTTTATCAATGAATATTTCATCTACCAAGTTGATATAAATTCTGTTTTAAAAAGCGATTTTAATTGTAAACTATTTAAATAATTATTATAATTATTGATAATATAAAACGTTAGCGAACCAAAAATAAAATGTGGTAATAAAATTTGATTCAATATTTATTATGGAAAAATTAGTACATGTAAATGAAAAGCTATGTTAATTGAAATTGCCAAAAAAGTTGATTTTTGTTAATAAGTTAGATTAAGCGTAAAATATTTAAATTAATCATATATTAATGTCATCTCTGATATTAGTACTAAAAGTGATTATATATATTCTATATAAACGAAATTTACCAATATAACTTAATAGATCTAAAATATGATGAACATTTAATAAATAACACGAGGTTTGGTAAGCCTTGTTCTTTCAATATCTTTAACTTAATGTGTAATTGATTGATCAAAATAATATAAAGTAAATAGTGATTCAAGCAACAACATTAATATTGTTATAAAATTGATTATTATGTGAATGAACATAATTTTTTCCTTCTCTAATAATTATATTTATATTTTTAAACTTGTCATACAGAATAAACTAAGTAACATAAATATGTATGTGCTAATCAGTTTTTAATAAAATGTAAAAATAAAGCTCGAAAACTTTAACAACAAATTCTTTCTAATGAATTTAATAAACCTGTCCTAAGTTTGTTATTTTACATAATTGTAAAATAGAAGAGCCCAAAAAAGTTTATGTAGGATAAATATTGTTAAGGAAATGAGATACATATGAGTACTTAGAATAATAAGTAATTATAATATACTTAGAAATTATGAGATCTGGCCTAAAAATAAGAATTAAAAACTAATAAATCCAATTTTACTTGAGATTTTAAAAATTCTATGATTCTAATGTGATTAGCAAAGGATAAAGAGTAATAATAAATTGTAAAACTATAGATATATGTTTTGAAATGTATGAATTCGTTTTTAGGATGAATGCGATTGTTATGTAGTTTGTTATAAGGATATGCTTTTCTTATGACATAGAATCCAAATTAATGATTTTCAAATGCAAAGTCTTATTTATTAATTAAAATAAATAAATCTCATTCCTTAAAGTTGAACCTTAATTTTATTAGAAATAAATTTAATTAATATTCTTATAATATTATCTAAACCATAAAATTCTTCACTCTAAAATGATGTGAAATCTTTAGAAATGTTATACTATATTTAATGATCTTTTTTTAAATTTTAAGGCGAATAGAACATTTCTTTAAAAAATAGTCCAAAAATTACAGAATAAAGAAATTTCAGTTAGATAGAGTATTGAATTATTTGATTATTAAAGAATGTTTGAGGATATTTTTGATTTTGAAGGCTAAAATAATTTTAAAATTTCCAAAAAATAATTTTGATGTGATGAATAATAAAATTGATTATTGTTTGCTTTAATCTAAAGATAAGAAAAACTGAGAGAGAAGAAATGATGAGTAGAATAGAAATTTCTTTTTAAAGTGATAAAGAGAATGTATTAATTTTTTGGTTAAGTTTAAATGAAAGCATAATATTTTTTTAAAGAGAATATTACTAAAGTAATTTAATTTGTATTAAATTAATAGAATAATATTCAAAATATGAAAAGGTTGATTTAGAGTTGAAATGGGATGATATTGAAATGAAAAATTATTATTTAAAAATAATTTAACAATTAAGATGTCATTCATCATTAGCATATGAAGTTTTTAACAAATCTTTAAATTCTCCGAATTCGATTTGACCTGAACTATCCTTGTCTACATCTCTAATGAGACTTTCTATATCAATAGTTAATTCGAATTCAGATTTAATAATTTATACTAGTTTTTCTGTACTTATCTAAAGATTAATAAAAAATTGATACTGATCCTGTTTTATCTGGATTTCCTCCCATGGCTACAAAAGCATCAATAGTGTCTTAGTCATCATCTAAAATGATGAAGATAATAGTACTTACCATCTTAGTTAGAATACTTAAATTTCCAATATACTCCTAAGAAATCACTAAATCTAATTAATCCTGTATTAGTTTCTTCAACTTCACTAATGATTTTGTAGAGTTCATTTTCTGATGGTTTGAAACCGATTTTTTCTAAAGCAATTTTTAAATCTTAGCCTCTAATAGCCCCAACACCATCCTAAATGAAATATTGAATTTACTTCATCCATTTCAGCAAATGCTCTTTAACACATATCGATGTCTTCCTCAGTTAAATTCATATATAAATTTATGTTAATTATATAAATAGGATTAGAATTATAGCAATATATTTAAATATATTATATTCAGCATCAAGGCACGTCATTTTCATCATCTTATAAATAATTAGTTTTGAGTAATTCTTTAAATTCACCAAATTCAATGACTCCTGATCCATCAGTATCTACTTCTTTTATTAATCCTTCTATATCGATCGTTAATTCAAATTCATTCTTTATAATCCTGATTAATTTTTCAGCATCTACATTTCCAGTAGTATCTTCATTTCCACCCATAGCTACAAAAGCATCAATCATATCTTGATCATCATCTGATGAACCAGCATATTTAAGTTTGGCATATAAAGCCAAAAACTCTTTAAATTTGATACGACCTCTATTACCATCATCAATTTCACTTATTAATTTATGAACTTTATGAGGTTTCTGTTTTAAACCAACCAATTCTAAAGCAAACTCTAAATCATCAGCCATTATTTCACCTTCCCCTCTCTAATTTAAATAATAGATCAATTAAATATACATCGTCTAAATCATTGAAAGCTCTCTGACATTGTTCAATATCTTCTTCTTATAAATTCATATATTTAGATGCGATATTATTTAATATTAATATTTATTATAGATTCAATTCAATTTATACATTAAAAGGCAGTAAACTATTATTAGCTCATTATTATAAAATTTAGTAAATATTATTATTCATTCATTTTTATTTATTATGATAAGAAAATAATTTAATCCCAACAGTTGTAATTCAGGTGGAAAATAAACTATTGAAACATTATAAGAAAAACATTTAATAGCTCTTATCAATACAAGACCTAGAGTTGTAATCAAAACACCACATCCTCATGTTGATGCAAATAAACCATTCTCCATCAGTTTTTATTATATTAATATCAATTTTAGAAGACAAACAAGATTTCACAGAAATTAATGAAACATATCGTCGTGTTTAAGCTTTAAAATCAGGATATTCAGATTCTAAAATGCCTAAGACATTCAAAATGAAAGAAGCATTAAAAAGAAAAAATAAAGTATCATAATTTATTCAAGAACAAGTATTAGAATATAATAAATAAAAGAATCATTTCAATAACATTAAAGCACTTGAAAATAATATTTAAGAGATTACTACAAGAACTTAAAAGAATATATAAAGAATCAAATCTAATTCAAGAATGCATAGTATTGCTTCATCCATTAAAGAAAATTCAAGAATTATTAAAAGAGAATGGGAAGAAAAGTCTTCTCATCCTTTGGAATATGAATGGAAGTATATTATCTATTTTGAGTTATTTTGAGCTAAAAAAAGACCTGATTCAGCTTTTAGTAAATCAAAATAAAGTAAAGGGGACACAATTTTATCAAATATTTTTTCATTTGATTAAAGTCTTTAAAAATAATAAACTGCTTCTAAAAGAAATTAATAAGATCTTCCTTTTGATCATGCTGATATTCCTTTAACTGAAGATATTTAAGATGAAGATTTTTTTATTTATACTGATACATAAAAAAAATTGCCAAATGAAAATGCAATACAATCTCCCCATTCTGCTATTATTAATAAGAAAACATAATCTACAACTAATGTAATAATTCCATTGGTGAAACCTAATGAAAAATTGAATGATGTTAAACGCAAAATATATTAAACTTTGATGGAATATAAAGTATGTTTTAATATTATTTTTATTATTCTACTAGTTATTTTAAAGAGATTAAGTTTATTAAATAGGATTAGCATATATAAACAAAAATTAATGGCTTGATGAGAATGAAATTCTTTAAGAGTGCAATAAAATATCCAAATAATTGTACGGAGTTGAATGAATTAAAATCTTTGATATTATTATTTTTATTAAATTTGATTGTTTCATCTATATAATTTTACTTTGCATAGATGGTTAAATGGTTTAAAAGATCAGTCCTTATAGAATTTCTGTGATATTTCACTGGTTGAATAAATATGGCTCTAATTCTATTATAATATATATTTACAAATGTTAATGAAAATGTGTTATCATATTTCTTAATAAAAATTATAAAGTAAATCTTTAATTAATGGACATCGATCGTCATATAGCATCATTACTTTCAGGAGGATGTCTTCCAGAACGAGATTTGAAGCTTATTTGTGAAAGAGCAAAAGAAATCTTTTTAGAAGAGTCAAATGTATAACCAGTTAGAGCTCCAGTGAATGTTTGTGGTGATATTCATGGTATGTTATTATTAGTATTGATTTAGGACAATTCTTTGATTTATAAGCATTAATGAGAGAAGGAGGAGATATTCCAGCACATAATTATATCTTTATTGGCGATTTCGTTGACAGAGGATATAATAGTGTAGAAACTATGGAATATTTACTTTGTTTAAAAGGTATCTCATTCATATCAATAATCAATAGTTAAATATCCAGGAAATATAGTTTTATTAAGAGGAAATCATGAATCAAGACAATGCACATAAGTTTATGGATTTTATGAAGAGTTATTAAGAAAATATGGTAATAGTAGTCCTTGGAGATTATTTATGGAAGTTTTTGATTGCTTACCATTAGCAGCATTAATTGAAGGTTAAATACTTTGTGTTCATGGTGGATTATCACCAGATATGAGAACAATTGATTAAATTAGAACTATTGATAGAAAGGTTATATTAATTCAACAATATTTAGATTGAAATACCTCATGAAGGACCATTTTGTGATTTAATGTGGTCAGATCCTGAAGAAGTAGAATATTGGGCTGTAAATTCTCGAGGAGCAGGATTTCTTTTTGGTGCAAAGGTTACTAAGGAATTTTGTAGAATCAATGATTTAACATTAATATGTAGAGCCCATTAATTAGTTATGGAAGGATATAAATATTGGTTCCCTGTAATATATCTATCTATTATATTAGGATCAAAATTTAGTCACTGTATGGTCTGCTCCTAATTATTGTTATAGATGTGGAAATATAGCATCAATTTTATGCTTAGATGATTAATTGTAATCAACATGGAAAACATTCAAGGAAGTACCAGAAAGTGCTAAAAGTATTAATCCAAAAAATGTTTTACCATATTTCTTATGAAGTATTTTTTTAAATATTGATACATTTTTTATTCATAAATTTATCTAAATTCAATAATATTTTTAATACATTTCTATTTATGCTTTAAAATTATCATCATAAATTTAGTTTTTATTAAATTAGAATTGAATAATTTATGATTAATAAATAATTTATGTTTAATTTCTTATTATTCTATGTTACCTACCAATAAATAATATTTAGTGAATTTTAAAGTGTAGACTATTTTATGTAGATTTAATTGGAGTTTTTAAATAGACTTAGATTATGAATTATAAAATATGTTAAACTAAAATTAGAGCTTTAATTATTAGAAAGAATAGTTATTAATAATTCTTTAGTGATAAAATTGGATAAACGAAATTAACTAAATATAGAAATAAAAATTAAATTACTTCTAAATATTTGATTTGGAGATGATTGAAGATATTGAGAAACTGCTAGCGATTCTTAATATATAAAAAAGGATATTTGTTTATAATGGTTGATTTTTATTCTTTCTCTCCATAAATAAAATTCTACAATTTCATCTTATCTATAAATTTAAGCAAACTCTAATCAGTATGCTGTTTAATTTAAAATTTATCCATTAAATTAATCACAAAATAACAATTATATTCTGACACTGATCATAGTATATTACTCCATTAAAAACTAAGAGATTAAAATATCCAATCTTTTATACTGTAAAAGCAATATATCATGCTAGAAATTTTCTTAGTTTTATATTCGCTTGATATTCCAATTATCTATAACTCCAAATCAAAAATATCATTCATACTTCAGTACCATTTTACATTTATTTAAACTAGAATTATTAATATAGCCAGATTCTCTTTTTGATCTATTTATTAACTTATTATTTTATAAACAGAAAATTATACAACTATGATCTTTATATGATTGTTCTATTTCCTTTAAGGTTAACAAAATTAATATAAATAAATTGTTTAAAATAATATTTAATATAAACTCTTCAACTCTTTTCTCATAGGCTCTCTGGATTTATCCCCAATACTTTACAAGCTTTTTAGTAAGCTAATTCAGCTATTTCTATTTTTCTATTTGTATTTCTTATTTTGTATACCAATTCTTCTTCTTTTCTCTTTTATAATACATAAGTCATAGCCTTTTTTGCATATCAAATTATTAATACTTTTGGAATATCTTCATTTGTAGCATTGTTTACTTGTTCTAATTAAATTGCAAACTTTTTCTTTTTCTCTGTCAAAGAGGATATCTATCTTTTTACTTTTTTTATTTATTCTTATGTTTTTGCTATTTTTTTATTTTTATCATCAATCTCTTAAATCAATTTATTGCATTAATCTATTTCATTTTATAATTAATTTCTTTCTTCTATTAATATTGATGATATCTTTCCTGTTGCTATTTTTAAACCTAATAACTTTTTATTTTTTTCATCTATTTATTTAACATATTTTTTATTTTCTATTTACAATTAATGAAAATCTATAAATTTTAAATCATCACCCATCTCTTCTTTCTTTTATATTTGATTACTAGTTTTTGTTATCTATTATTCAATATTTGCTTTCTTTTATTTATATTTTTCTATTTATGCATCCTAAATATCTAAATATATTACCTTCTAAGCCAATTTTTCTTTGAAATATTTTTCTATTCTTTCAGCTTCAATTTTTCCTGTTCTAGTATTTTCCCCTGCAAATAATATTTCTCTTTAAAAATCAAAAGCATCCTTTCTAATTTCAGTAATTGCCTTATCAGTTTCCTCTAATATTGCCTTTATTTATTATTATTTTAATTACTCTCAAAGTTTCTAATATTTAATCTGATCTAATTCTTCCCTCTTCAATATTCTTTTTTAAAGTATCGCTCTCAAATTAAGCTATCTCATACTTCTCTTCATTTGTCAATTACATTGCCTAATTATTATAATACTTAAATCAACCTTTTTATCTATTGTCTTATCCTTTTTCTTTGTTTTTTATTTCTTATCTTCTGCTTCTTCTTCTCTTTATAAATCTTTTGAGTTTCTCATTATATAAGATTCAAATAACAAATTCTCTCTTCTTATCTATTCCATATCCTTATATAGACCTTCTAATTTTTATGATAATTCTTCTATCTAAATAAGTTCCTTCTCTTCTTCAGTTATTCCTTATTATTATTCTTATATCATGTAAATTTATATTATTATATTACAAATTAACGATGAAGAAGAATAGTCCTAACATTTCATAAGTTGCATCAGATTTAATTCTAGCATATCAATAGTTAACAACTCAACAAAAAGAAATTATCATATCCCCAAGATATGAAAAAACAGCATTATATTTTCCACAATCACGTATATATATGATTATGTAAATGCCACAGCTATAGAAGAGAAAATAGAAGAAGAAAATTAAATTGATAGTCCTCGTAAAATTACTATTACAGAAGAAGAAGATGATTACCTTACAGAAATTTCTGAACTTAGAAAAATTGTAGATTAAAGTATTATATTTTAATAAAACAGTGAGAATGAAATACATGAACATACCATAAAAATATTTGCAATAACCCTTATAAACTAATGATTAAAATACTATCCGTTCACCATAGCACAAAAAATCAAAAAAATAGGTAGTCATTACATAATACTAAACCGATTTTTTAAGGCAATAATATGGAAAACTTAAGTGAGTGTTTATAATTTATCATCCCTTTTTGTTTCTTTATATTCCAATTTTTAATACAATATATATTCATATATAACTCAAATTTGTTTCTCATAATAGTTAAACCCATCATCTTATCTATATATTTCAAATTTACTACCTTTTCCCTTCTATTTTTATAAAATTTGAAGAATTTTCAAATTACTGTATGAAAAAAGGTATTTTCATAGAATTATTTCAAACTAAAGGGGATCTTTTAATATCCTAAATTAAGCAATTAAAATTAATTTGTTAAGTTTAATATAGTTTATCAATAGGGATTATAATATTAATATATTTTTAAACCTTATTTAAACAAATTATTCTTTTTTTTATAATTGGATGTAATATAGTGCTAAAGTGTAAATTTCTGCCTAAGAATTATGAAGAATAAAATTTCTAATTCATATAGTTATTTATTGTATTCTGAATTTATTAATGGAAGATGATCAATGAGAGAATAATATCTTAGATTTATATACTTTACAAAATTCTATTCAAATTAATCAGCTTTTTGAAATTTAGCATGTTTTAATCTTTGTTAATAGAATCCCATCCTGGAAGAATAATTTATTTGATTTTAATTATATGAAAAATTTAATTATTTAGTTTTCATAATCATTAGAAATATGTGTTTTTCTGGTTTTATTTCTAAAATTGCTTTAACATTTTTACTATAATTTTTCGAATAACTTATTTATAGTAAAAAATATAGGCGATAATAGAATTATAATTCTAAAAAGAAAAGTCATTCCTTTAGGTAAGGGAGAAGAAAATTTTGGATTTTAGTATAATTATTGAAAACTATTCGATATATGAAAAAGAATTTCAGATTCTCTGAAAAATAATTATTTAAAGAATTATTTTTTGGATTTTAATTAAAAAATTTAATTGAAATAAAAATAAAGAATATTGATGAATATCAAATGTTGCATAATTTTATTATTGATTTTCATTTAATTAACTTGTTATGTTTATCATATTGCTTTTTAATCTATTGGAAGCTTATTTTAATTTACTAAAATTTTTAATAAAAATTCTAAAAGAATAAAACTAAATATATTCTTTGTTTTTAAAATGCTTCATTAATATGATCTTTTTGATTGATAAAGGAATATTAAAAATTATTAATTGAGTTTTATCATGAGTTATAAATTATTGTTTTTGTTAGAGGAATTTTATCATAATTTTTGTGATAACTTAATGCAAAACACAGTTTATTTGAGAGGAATTAATGAATAGTTAGTTTGATTTATCTGAATGTAAAAAAATATTTGAGTAATTAAAAAAATATTTTTTGGAATTACGAATAATGATTGATGAATTAACTATTAAAATTGTTCAAATCCTGTATTTATAAGGAATTAAAACAATATTTTGAATGACAATAATAAATATAAGTAATGACTTAAGACACAAACAAAAGTGGAAATACAAACCCGAATCAAACTTTCAATTTCAAGGAAGTAGCAAATAAGGCTTTAAGATCAGGATTATCAGGAAGCATGGCTATGGCAATTTAAGTGTGTTCTTTGATGTGGCTTAGAACGACGATGAATTACCAATATCGTTATGGAGGTACAATAATTGGGACAATCAAACATTTATATGGATAAGGTGGAGTGCTTAGATTTTATAAAGGTAAAAATTAATTTTAAATGTAGGGTTGGCACCAGCATTATTATAAGGACCTTTATCTCGATTTGGAGATACCTTTGCTAATACTCTTTTCTTAACCTTAATGGATTCTTTTGAATCAACAAGAAAATTGCCAGTGATGATTAGAGCAGCAGGAGGATCAGTTATGGCTGGTATTTTTAGAATAGCCTTAACTCCAATTGACACTGTGAAAACAATTCTTTAAGTTGAAGGTAAAAATGGATTAACGATACTATAATCAAAAATTAAAGCAAAAGGAGTGCCTGTTCTTTATCATGGTGCTTTAGCTACAGCGTCAGCTACAATTGTAGGACATTATCCATGGTATCATTTTTAACTTAACTTTAGGTTTGCAACTTTCAATCTTCTAAATGAAAAACTCCCTGATTATACAGATAAAAAAAAAAAATTAGCAAGAAGAGCCTTTATAGGATTTTGTAGTTCAGTCATTTCTGACACTATCTCTAATTCTCTTAGAGTTATAAAAACTACTAAACAAACTAGTCAAAATCCTATAACATATTAAGAAGCTGTTAATTTAGTACTAGAAAAAGATGGTGTAAAAGGACTATTTGGAAGAGGTTTAAAAACTAGAATTCTAACTAATGGTTTATAAGGATTACTTTTTAGTATTCTTTGGAAAGGATTTGAAGATTATCTTAATAAAAGATCATCTTAATAATGATAATATATTTATTTTTTTCACAATAATTATCAATCTTAGAAAAAAATTGAAAATTTATACAAGCATGTTATAATACATACTTATATTATGAATTAATTTTATTATAAATGTTTCATCAATTTGTAAAACATAATTAATAGATTATATCATTCAGATTTAAATAAGAATTTCATTTAAATATTTTGAAAACTAAAAGCTGTGTAACCCTCGATTACCTAATCAAATTTAAAATTAGGATCAATAAAAAAAGTTTATTTTTGATGGTTATTTACTTAATTTAATTTTTCATTTTGTTTTTTAACTTTATATTCACCCTATTCTGTTAAATCAAGAACTTAATAAGATCACCAACTTAAATAAATCTTCCTTGTTCTAAATAACATTTTAATCAATCTCTTGATGTATTTATTTTATATAAATCTAATAATCTAATATCAAACAAATCTTGCCAAAGAATTGCATCTATGATGGTAGTCTTTTATGATACAGGTTTGGTAACATAATAATTATTTAAATAATAAATTTCTAAACACAAATGAATTTGTTTATCTTTTATTGAGTAAGAAGATAATTTTTGTCTATGCTTTTTAATTATTTTGGTGCTAACATTCATCTACTTGTGGAATTTTTTTGTATTTCATTGCATCTGGTAAAACAGTGATTCCAACTAGGTTTTATTATATCATCTCTGTATTCAGAATCCTTCTTTTAACATAATTATAATTCCTTTATATTAAAAGTTAATTAATATTATTTGGTTATTTAGTTGGATCTTATATTTTTTGCAACAATCTAATGAACTTGTCTTATTTTCTCATTATGGGCATTTATACTTATCTGGTTTTCCATCCTATTACATAATTCTAAAATTTCTATTCTTTCATCATTAATTATAATAATGTAATTAAATAAGTATCGATATAAATTAAAAGCATCAATCTTTGGAACTCAATTCTCTTATATAAGTAACCTATTCTTTTTGAGTTCCCTTTTTAGCTAAATCAACTCTAATTTTTCTTTCTTTTATAATTCTTTATTTCCCTAATGCCAATTAGGTCCTTATTTATGCAATAAGACTCCCCTTAAATATTGTTCTTTCTTTTTTAGCACTTGCTTTACTTATATTTCAACTTTTCTTTTATTGAATATTTTTCTCTTCCAAGCCCTTCCCTAAACCTTTTTTGCTTTACTTGCCTTACCGATATTGAGTCTTTTTGTTTAATACCTAGTTTTCCCACTTTTTACTAACCATGATGGCCCCATTTTACCCATATTTTTTAGATATTAAATAAATAATAAATTCTTTAATAAGAGTCTATGATTTATTTATGCAATACTTGAAAATTTCTGTTTAATTTTAGTTGATAAAATTATTATTTTGTAAATTTTGTTGTCAAAATTCATTGATGAAATCATTAAACTTAGAAATTAATAAAAATACTAAAACTCTTCAGTTTAAGTTTTGAAAATAATCAAGATTATTTATTAGATTTATGATAATGTACATAATAGAAAACAACAAAAAAGTATACATAAGAAATTTGAGTAAAGTTAAAATTATATATGAAAAAATCCTAATTAGATTTCAATGCTTTAAATTGAATAGGATTTTATATATTCTGAAAATAACACGCAAACAGCATCTTAAGAGCTAATAGGAACTTAAAAATCTAATTTTTGTTAAAGGTTTGTGATATTCTGTATCTTAGTTTTTATATTTATAATGTAATTGATAAAATGAAGATATATACATATATCTTCTAATAATAACAGTAAACTATAAATTCATTTACATATTCAAAAGTTGAAAAAAATGAATGCAGAATGCAAAAAATGAAAAGGCAGCTTTACTACAAAAATACAAATCCAAGAAATTTCCTTATAAAAAACTAAATAAAGGAAAGAAAATCTTAGAAAAATACCTTAAATTAGCCTTAAAATGAAATGTAGTTTAAAAGTTTTAAAAATCAATTGAATAAAATGAAAATGAAAAACAATAAAAAACTATAAATACATTAAATTTAGACAATAAACTTTTAGAAAATAAATTATAAGAAAAAGAATATAAAATAAAAGCAATATTTAAAAATAATGAAAAAGAAATGGAGAGATTATCAAATAGAATTTTTGAGTTAGAAAACTTGCTAAATAACAAGAAAATTACAATTTCTAAAATCAATTTTAATTAAATTAATGATTTGAAGATGAAAGAATGCATATAAATCCAAAAAGAAATTAAAGTTCTTAACATCACACACCAAAAATTAGAAAAACTTAATAACTATAATAAATATCAAACAATAAGTTGAAGAGCATTCATAGCAAAAGATTAAACAGAGATTGGTGATTTTTTGAATAAAATTAATCCAAATCTAGAGAAATAAATAAAGTAAATCTAAAATAAGCTATATAATACAAAAACGAATAATTAAAATGACAGAATAATAAAGCTCTTTTATCAGAAAATCAATTCAAAAAATAAATCATGCAATAAATAGTCAATATGTTAGAGATCACACAATTATTCAATATCTGTAAATGAGACAGGATTTTATGAATAAAGATCTAATTGGGAAGATTAAGTAGAATATAAGACAAATTAGACAAATCAAACTAATCAATCTTTAATATTTAATGGTTTTCGATATTCTTGAATTAATACTTAATGTCATAATAAAATCAATTCATTATTCAAGAAGTTTGTTGTTTGAATTGTTACTATTCTATTCAACATTTAATTCATTTGATATTAATTGCTTTTTATTGTCTTTTTATTGACTCTTTTGAGTTTCTTAATATCCCTAGATTATTTGAATATAGGGTACCCTTTAACAGTTTCACAAGATTTCATTATTTAATTGCAATAAAGTGTTGGAATAGTACTAATTATTTAAGGAAATCTTTCCTCAGTTGAGATTTAAGTTAATTCTGTTCTAGTGGTTTAATGTTTATTTATTTTTGGAAGATGATCTTCATCATTATCCAAATCCAAAAAGTGTTTTAAGAATTTTTCAGTTTATATTACACTCTTCTTATCAACTTTATTAAATTCATATCCATATCCAAGTAAATCAAAATTACGATTTACTGCATCTTATAATTCATTTTGTCTAGCTTTCATACCCGACTCTCTTATTATTAATCTATTACTTTATTTGGCTCCATATCTTAAAGTTATTAATACAATAAATTACTTTGGGTTATCAGAGACTTTTTTGATTATTAAGAATTTCTCTAATTACTTTATTTTTTATTCGTAATTCATAAAAATATTATGCTTTAGACAGGTACAAAATTATCACTATATGCATTGAAATTAATCTAACAAACTAATTATTCTGCTCTATCATCTTTACAAAAAACTTACAATAAGTTTAAGTTAATCAAGAATACTTTAGGTGAAATATTTAAGACAGCTCCATAGATATGTTCTAATATTTTAAAAGAGTTTAATTTCATACAAGTTTAAATATTTGATTTATTATCTGTTATAATTGAGCAAAACCGAATTAATAGGATAAATTATTGATATTTTAATAAATTATGAAGCAGAATCTTTTTTATTTAAAACTCTTTGCAATAATAAAAAAAATGATATATCAATGAAAATCTTAATTTTCACTTTAGTGATTTTGTTTTCATCATAAATAACATTCTAGATTTCAGATATTTGTCGTTGTGAAGAAGCGATAAATGAACTGGATTGTTATAATAAAAGCAAATAAATTTGAGTAATTAGTGCAATTGAGACTATCCTTAAGTTTGTGATTGGGCCTAAGGAAAAATGCATTGAATTAACTTTTGAATAAAGATGAGGATAAATTATTAGGGTATTTGTTATACATAGTTGGACATCTTGGTTATGATAAACAAAAATTATTTCATTTAAAAAAAAATTTAATTACATAAATTTTTTAGTTTTTTTATCTTAAGCAAAATATGAAAACTTTCAAAAGATTATTATAATAGGATAAGCTGCATATGGGTAGATAAAAAGTGCATCAGCGAGACATCTTAATTCAATTTAAAATCTTAGGAATGCTGAAATGATCTCGTGAGTTGAACAAATTTAACAAATACTCTATATTTAAAACTTGCTCCAATTATACATAACAGAATGAGAAGAACAAAGAATGTACAGATGACTCAACAAATTAAAATTCTTCAAATAATTCAAGTGAAACAAATAGCACAGATGGCTTTAAAAATTAAAATTCTTCTTGATCCTTCAACTTCAAAATCAAATTATCTTGAAATGGTTAATTCATTTCTAGCAAGTTTTATTGGATTATATTTTTTTTGATGATTAAAAATATGATATGAAACTTAAAAATAAAAAAAGTGATTTCTTTTTATAATCAAGATCTAATTTATATTTGAATTGTATTTTATCAAGTGTCAATATTAACTAATCAGAATCGAATCTGGTGTCTAAAATTTTTAAAGCTCTTAAATATTTTATAGAAAAAAGTCTTTTTTGTCAATTTTTAATTATAAATTAAATGAAGAGAGGTTAGTAATAAAGTTTGAACAAATCGCAGAACAATATCTAACTGAATAATTCAAATAATGATTAATTGTAGGAGAACTTAGAAAGATTGAGTAATTTGATGATAAAGTAACCGTCTCAAACTAAAATAGTACATGTATAAATGCATAGCTACTTGAGATCACCTTCTGCTCATCTTTCTATGCAAGCTAGAGAGAGTCCTGCTTAAAAACTTAAATCAATAGGTTAAATAGATTTTGAAAAGAGTAATGATAGGATTGTATTGTAGTATAAAGAAAATTTGAGAAAATCTTTACTAAATGTTACAAATCATTATTTAGAAAATTCAAATTTTAATTAAAGCCAAAAACCAAGGAATTATAATGGTTGGATAGGATTAAGTGTGATTGAAAAGAAGAAAATCTTTATGGAAGAAAAAGAGAAAAAGCTGAAAAGATTGAAAGAATAGAAAGATGAAAATGAAATCAGTTAATGCACTTTTCGCCTGCCATTTTTAATTAAATCAGAATAGAGAGAAAAAATACATGTTAAGTGAATAAATCCTATTTAGATATCCATTAATAAAATTAAACTCATACTTCAAGATTATATTGATAATATTTAGTATTGTTTTATATTTGATATATATACCAAATAATATAATATGTAGAATAAATCAGCCGCTTGTTTTATGCAAAAGCCAGATAAATAGTTTTACTATAATTTACTTAGGTAAGAACAATTAATACAAACAAAGCCGGAAATTGATATTGTAAATCAAGCTGTTCAGATGTACAGGTAATAAATATTTAGTATTACTAGAAAATGTGTTGAGTATTTTGATAGTTTGTAAGATCCAATCAAATATTATTTCTTAGAGAAAATATAAACAGCTTTGAGTGAAACAAAAACATTGATGCTAATAATTAATACAAAAAATGAAATAACAGAAGAATAAATCAGGAAATCTGCTAAGATTAGTTTCGCTGCTGAAAAAAAGATTAATGAGATAGATTAAATTCAAGTGAAAAAAGCAAGAGCTTAACAGGTGAATTTAATGATTAAAATGAATAATGAAGTTGAATAATAAAGTGTAAATGTAAAGCAAATATTGATATAAAAGGTTTAAAATATGGTTAATAATTATGCAGATGAAANTTGTATTTTATCAAGTGTCAATATTAACTAATCAGAATCGAATCTGGTGTCTAAAATTTTTAAAGCTCTTAAATATTTTATAGAAAAAAGTCTTTTTTGTCAATTTTTAATTATAAATTAAATGAAGAGAGGTTAGTAATAAAGTTTGAACAAATCGCAGAACAATATCTAACTGAATAATTCAAATAATGATTAATTGTAGGAGAACTTAGAAAGATTGAGTAATTTGATGATAAAGTAACCGTCTCAAACTAAAATAGTACATGTATAAATGCATAGCTACTTGAGATCACCTTCTGCTCATCTTTCTATGCAAGCTAGAGAGAGTCCTGCTTAAAAACTTAAATCAATAGGTTAAATAGATTTTGAAAAGAGTAATGATAGGATTGTATTGTAGTATAAAGAAAATTTGAGAAAATCTTTACTAAATGTTACAAATCATTATTTAGAAAATTCAAATTTTAATTAAAGCCAAAAACCAAGGAATTATAATGGTTGGATAGGATTAAGTGTGATTGAAAAGAAGAAAATCTTTATGGAAGAAAAAGAGAAAAAGCTGAAAAGATTGAAAGAATAGAAAGATGAAAATGAAATCAGTTAATGCACTTTTCGCCTGCCATTTTTAATTAAATCAGAATAGAGAGAAAAAATACATGTTAAGTGAATAAATCCTATTTAGATATCCATTAATAAAATTAAACTCATACTTCAAGATTATATTGATAATATTTAGTATTGTTTTATATTTGATATATATACCAAATAATATAATATGTAGAATAAATCAGCCGCTTGTTTTATGCAAAAGCCAGATAAATAGTTTTACTATAATTTACTTAGGTAAGAACAATTAATACAAACAAAGCCGGAAATTGATATTGTAAATCAAGCTGTTCAGATGTACAGGTAATAAATATTTAGTATTACTAGAAAATGTGTTGAGTATTTTGATAGTTTGTAAGATCCAATCAAATATTATTTCTTAGAGAAAATATAAACAGCTTTGAGTGAAACAAAAACATTGATGCTAATAATTAATACAAAAAATGAAATAACAGAAGAATAAATCAGGAAATCTGCTAAGATTAGTTTCGCTGCTGAAAAAAAGATTAATGAGATAGATTAAATTCAAGTGAAAAAAGCAAGAGCTTAACAGGTGAATTTAATGATTAAAATGAATAATGAAGTTGAATAATAAAGTGTAAATGTAAAGCAAATATTGATATAAAAGGTTTAAAATATGGTTAATAATTATGCAGATGAAAGGGAGAATTTAGAAAAAAAATTAAAGCAAGATTTGGATAGCCAATAAAATAATATAGATGCAAGATTAATGAAAAGAAGAATGACGCAGAGGAATATGACTGTAAGCCATTCAATGTAATAATTAACTTGACTATATTATTTCTAATTAAATATATGTACAAAAAAATTAATAATTATTGTGGTTATTATTATTATTATTATTATTTTCTATCTACTCCTACTCTTAGCATTTCTAATTATTTTTTTTTTCATTTTTTTTGTCATTACTTGTGGTTCTTAAGCAGCTTCTTCTTTGATGGGACCAATGATTAATTTTTTTTAATTTTGCATAAAAGAATCATGAGGTTATATTCATTCTAAATTTAGATTTAATCATGCTTGCTAAATTTTTTTCAATTTACAAGCCTGTATCAAATAATTTTACATGTCTATTATTTAAAGCATATTATACTCACAGAACAAGTTGAATAAACAATAATTCCACCTTTTTTACAACAATCTATATATAGCTGATAATAATAATTCTTTTTACAAATGAGAATGTTTCATTTTTTTTTATGCTTTAATAGATGAGCTTTTTCTCTATCTTTGCTAGTATTATTAGCGAATATAACTCCTGAGTTTTTCATCAATTATATCAATTATGCAAAATAGGTTGTTTCGCCTTCTGAGGCAGCTGCAACTGAATCTAAATTTACTCATCTTTAAACCACTGTTTATGCTAATTTCTTTCTTCTAGTTCTTAAAGTTACCTCTAATAGTGATTGGCCTTGGAATTCATTCGCATCTAAGAATGCTACCAATTCTGCTGGTTTAAGCATAAATGAAAAATGAGACAATCAAATCTGAATTGTATCCATAATATATGCAAAGATGCTTTTTCAATTCATTTAATAGTAATCTTTCTACTTGAGGGCTTCTCTAATCTGGTTCATTGCAGCATTAAGATCTGTTTGAATAACTAATCATATAGATCATCCTATTACTAGTGTGATTTCAACTATTCTTCTTATTAATCCTCTTCTATTTTCTATTATTTATATTTCTTCATCATTTTATTCCTCAGACTTTATCTTTTGATATGAAAATAAATTTACATCTTTATCGTTAGTTATTAAGCATATTATTGAGCTAATTCTAAAGTTTGTTTAGAGAATTATGCCTTGTTGTTCATCGCAAATTAATTATTATTAATTATTTGTAATAAATACCTTTTTTAAAGGTTCCATTAAACCTATATGATTTATTCTAAATGCCCTTGTTTTTATTCTTTTTTTAATAATTTCAAGAAACCAAAACCGGATAGGTCATCATCCTTTTAAGGCTTTACATGTTTGAGGTATATTTACTTTAGCTTGAAAATCTTTTTCACTTTCTTTTTTCATTTACTCTAAAGTTTTACATGATTTTATACATTATTTCTTTTATTCTCAACATCAATAAAAGCATTAATGTCTTTTCAATTCTTTAATTTTTTATTTATCATAATCCACACTGGTTTGATTATATTATGCTAAACTGAATTCATTTTATTAATTATAAATAAAATTCAAATAAATGTTAAAAAATACACCCTCCAAAGTAACTCTAAATTATCAAGAAACCCAAGAGGAGACGGATCATGAAGGATTCACTCTAATTTATGAATAAGAAATAGTGTGTTAAATTGTAGTAGATGATGGAGAGTAATAGTAAACACAAGAAACTCTGAATGTGAGGGTATTAATTTTGGGTAGTGAACAAACCCTTGATAAAATGAAAATTGAATTAAGTTGCGAAAATGATTTGTTCTTTCATTTTATTCATGAGTAGTGTCTTGTAGTATAATTAGCGTGACTGAAGAAACTTTTCAGCAGATAAAAGAAGGATAGTAATTAACAGCCTCTTTTATTGATTATCCTGCTATCTGTGTAAAATGTCTCGACAAAGCTCACAAAGACCCTAATAAGTACAGTGCTGTATTAAGAATCACTTAAGATGGTGATGCTGTTATAGAAATAATACAACACACTGAATACAAAAATGTAGAATTGATCTAATTCTAATTTGTCTCTTTACCTGAAGAATCTATTCGTATGGCCATCACTAAAAAATATTAGAAAGTTAAATAAAAGCTCCAATAAATGGAAAATAAATTAAAAGATGTATTCATTTGCAAGCGATTATTCTTTAGATTAATGATGTTGTTAAAGTTAAAAACCCTCAACTGCTATTACAAATGCAAAGAATGAACAGATGAAATACATTACAAAATGACGATTCATACCATTATTATAATTTATAATAGTAAATTAAAAATAGCTCATAAACTTTAAGGCTCTTAAAACTGTTTCTGCATCCATAAACAACAATCCTACAGCTATTTCTGAAAAAATTAGATCTTATATTTGCAGTAAACCTCGCAGAAGATCAAAATTGAAAAACATCTCCTAGAAAACTAAATCTACCCAATCAATATTAGATTAATGTTTATGTCTCTTAAAGTTTAATTATGGAGATGGGCTATAATTTGATAAAGAACACTACTTAGAACAAACAATTATATTTATATGTTAAACTTAATATTATTTAATCGTTTTAATTTTTTTTTTAAATTTTACTTCACTACTTTTAATTCCATTTATCTTATTAGATCATCGTATAAGGCTTTATATTAAAATCTTTCATTCATCGATATTATTGCTTTAAATAAATCAATCTTCTCTTCCTTATACAATTTTAATTTGGTTGCTTAATAGGCTCAATTTACTTATAACATATTAAATAAATCTTTCAGCAAGTTCTAAAAACTTTAAAGTTTCTATTTTAAAAAATTTTTCAGTGAACAAAATTAAAGAAATGAATAACTTTCTAATTTATTATTGGTACAAAAAAAGCATTTTGAAATTTAACTAATAATATTAAAATGTAGAATGTTAAATTATATAAAAAAAAGAGTTTGAAATTCCTCCTAAAAAAGGAATTACTCAAACAGGGAATAAATAAAAATAAATTACGTGTCAAATGTCTTGAACTATATTGGAATGTCAATTTAAAATCTATATTACTATAATATATATTTGTCAGAATCAATACATATTTAATCCTATAAAAATTGCAATGTAGGAATTTAAGAATCCAAAATTTGTCTATGTTAGATCTGTAGAATTTAAATTGTTTAATTCTTATCATCTGTGCTATTTGTCTAATTCTTATCATCTGTGCTATTTGTCTAAATTGAATTAGATTTACATCTTTAGCATTCTCCTTTTTCATTTAAAAAAAATAAAAAACGAAAAAATGAATACTACTACTCTTTACATTATTATTGAAATTCTTCTTCAGTAGACTCATAGCAATAACCATTTTTCCAAGTGCATAAAGTTGTTGAAAAGATATTTCCAATTGTTGTACATGTTTCTATCGATATTTGATCAGAGCATTTTTATATTTAACATTAATTATCTTCATAAATGCAATACCCTGAAGCCTTGCACACTTTTTCATATTTGTTATACTTGCTACATTCTAAGCCCGTCTCAATAAGGTCGCAAGATCCATCAATTGACCAATTACAATAAAAATATCTTTCATCTGATAGTTCATACCCTGAAACTTTCTCGCATTCTTTCTAAGTTGTAAGCTTTTTGCAATTGTATTCTTCACAAATATTTGTTGAATTAGATTTCATACATTGAGAAGGGCATTAAGTATGATCACCCTCTAAGATGCCATAACGATAATCAGAGCAAGTTGTAGTTGTAGGGGCTGTGCATTTCTTAAATGCATTCCTATAGCAACCCATAACATCATCAATGCAACTTTTTGATGTCTCACAAGTAATTTTTTTAGTGATGCACTTGTTATCTGACCATGTGCAACGTATCCCATTATCGAAGTCAAGATGAAATTCCAATTCTTCACAATCAGTCTTAGTTGTTAATTAGGCGCACATTTATTCATAACTTAAATGAATGCACTTTCCTTAGTTCCATTCACAATAATCAAGTCTTCTAAATTCTTTACAAAGATCTTCATTTTTAGCATATTCACAACCACAATAACCTACACTTTTGAATGATACTTATGATGTGCACAGAATAACAAGAGCGAAAATAAATATTTTCATTTTAATTTAATATGTTATTCAATTTTTTAGATTAGCATTTAAATAAAAAATATTCTACTTATTAATTTTATGAACAATATTAATGGTATTTAAAAAAAAGGGGTTGGCTGGGCACCTACCTCTATATGCCCACTAGTAGGTTTAATTCAGCAGTCACATTATGTTGAATTCTCTGGGTTTTGGGTTTGGGTTTGGGTTTGGGTTTGGGGTTGGGTTTGGGGTTGGGTT